>PYAF01002791.1:93494-105001 GCA_007407185.1 Glycine tomentella
TAAATATGCATAAATTTCTTTACGCGCTACACGTTATTTTGAAAAAGAAATTATCATTCACTTAAACTTGAATTTTAAATCACATTGTTATTGTTTTATGAAAAACAAATACAAAATATTGGCACGAAATTTTTAACAAAGCAACCAATCCAAATCACGTTTTAGAAATAATTACGAAAGAGAAGCGGTTGTTTCACCCTGAGCTTACTGAGATGTGTTATCTCATCCCGTGTGGGGATTTATGATTTCAGGTGATTCTTCTGGACGAAGAGAGCAGTCTCAGGGTAAGAGGCCCGAGTAGAGACGTTTCTGCTTGGCTGATAGCAACAGATGGAGCTTGAAGGCTCATTTTGTTTGATATATGTTTTATTCCATACATAATGAATCAAGAAAAGCGATTATGTGCTTCCGCTGAGTTCTATAAACTATGTTTTAAGCGCTAATCTGATATTATTAATGATAACACGTCGGAGGCCTATGGGGTGTTACAAAAACAGAGCACAACAGAGTATGATATATCAATCAATATTTCTCCCCCTATTTGGCTTATCAAAGACAAAAAAATAGCACAATAAATAATGAGAAGGAGAAAAATAAAAACTTCATTAATCAAAAGGGGAGGAACAGTACATTAATAAAAAAATAAGAAAACAGATGAAAGACAAGAAGAGGAAATACAAGAAACTTAAAGCAATTAGAAAGAAAACATAGCAATCCTAAAAGGATTCAAAACCATCAAGTACAAGCTTAGATTCTACGTTTTCTAGCCTAGATTTTATCTCCTCCAAAGCTGAATTGGTCTCAGCCCTATGCTCATGATGTAGGGACAATAAGCCATACATATTTTGAATCATAAGTGATTCAAATGGACTGTAAGATGGTTGAGCAGGGCCTTCATCTTTAGCCTCTTCATCAGCTTCCTCTTCATTTCAAGCAGCAGGGATTTGTTGGCCAGCCATTTGCCATCCATTAGGGGTTTTGACCATCCCAAGCTTGGTGAGATGTTTCTCTTTGATGAGGCTATTGCTTGAATTTGTGTTGTCAACAATCTCATTAGAGACATCTATATTAAAGTAATCAATAAACTTGGAAACAAGAACAACATATGGAAAAAGGGTAATTCATTAACCTCTTGGATTTTAGCATAATTTCCTCCAGAATGAGAATCCAATTCATCTGAATGGAATTCTTGAGACCATACACAAGTTGCAGGTCATCATTAGTGGCTTGGGCATGATTGGTGGCTCTAGGGGTTAGGATGTAGGTGATTATGTAGTGAAGAAGTTTATCTTCATGGGTCATTGGGCCAATACTTACCTTAAGCTTCAGCCTCATTTGGGGATCAGAAGCATCCCCCTATAGGTTTCTACCCTATTATAACCCCCAGTCTCTTCTTCAAATTTCCTTTGACCTTCAAAGGAAATTCCAGCACCTACTTCCCAGAATTTAGGAGTAATTTCCATGGCTACTCCATTACTTGGGACAAAAGGGTCCCATCCATAAAGCCCTTAGCATAGGTGTAGAACACCTTTACTAATTCAGGGTAAAAGGTACCCTTCATCTCATCAAACTTTCTCAATCCTTGAGTTTCGAGAAAAGCAGGGAATTGAAAACCTTCTCTAATGAACCAGTCCAGTTCAAGGTGTTTGGGAGGACAAACTAATTTGGTGGCATTGAACTGAAGATAGGTCATTTTCTCTCTCTCAGTAGGAAACCAATGGTCTAACCTATTGACAGTAGGGTTAGAGATTTCATCAACCTTTCTCTTGGAAGTTTTGACTCTCTTAGATGTGGACATGGCTAATGGATGATGAGAGACTACCTGGGCAGAGTTTCTAAACTTAGAGGAAAGAAGAACACAACACTGCTTAAGGAAGAAGATGAGAATGGTGTGATTTCTTCCTTAAACAAAGGTTGTATTTATAGAAGATTTTGGGCTTCAAAGTTCAAATTTGAAATAAGGAACAGTTAATTCATTTTAACCCACTAACATTAAAGTACAAAAGATTCAAATTTGAATTAGGTGGCAGTTGGGCAATTACAATTTCCAAGAAAATCTGGCAGATTCTGTAGTAACTCCATGAATAATCGATTATATGCTTCTATAATCAATTAATTCATAGGCAAAATCAGTTTCTGCAGAAGCTGTAATCGATTAATTCGTAATGTAATCGATTATTTCAGTGAAATTTAGTTAAGGAAGATGAAGTGTAATCGATTATTTCCAATATGTAATCGATTATTACAGTGAGATTTGAAATATATAATCAATTTGAAGCTTGTGTAATCGATTATTCCAAAAAGATTTGAATTTTTGAAACAGTTTCTCAAGCAATTTAATCGATTACCATTCACCATAATCGATTATTCCAGTGAATTTAAATTTTGTAAAAGGATTTTTATGCTTTGTAATCGATTAATCTGTGGCTTAATCGATTATTACAGAGAAATTTATTTTCTAGAATTATTTTTTTATGAAGAATAATCGATTATTCTGCTTGTGCAATCGATTACATAAGCACAAATTTTACTCTAAGCCATGTTTCAGGTTCATTTAATCGATTAATTCATGCTCTAATCGATTATTTTAGTGAAAATATCAGAATGAACAGTGTTTTGTGCAACACAATTTGGAATTTTGGAGGCACATGTGATGATGGATTAAGTGAGAAGCTATGTCACATAGATAAGCACATAACAATCATGCTAGTAAAGATTAGATTCATCTAGGATACCTAGCATGTTTCTAAGAGTATAGAATCTATCTCTAGCCAAAGGTTTAGTGAATATATCAGCCAATTGATTATGAGTATCAATGAAGTCAATTTTGATATTACCTTTTTGGATGTGATCTCTTAGGAAATGATGCCTTATCTCAATGTGTTTGGTCCTTGAGTGCATTATTGGATTTTTGGAAATGTTGATAGCACTTGTGTTGTCACATAACAGAGGTATTTCTTTTGATTCTACACCAAAATCTTGTAATTGTTGCTTTAGCCATAGGCTTTGAGCACAACACCGTCAGAGATGTATTCAGCTTCAGCTGTTGATAAAGCAACACAGATTGTTTCTTACAATGCCATGAGATCAATGAACTTCCTAGTAGATGACAAGTTCCACTAGTGCTTTTCTTATCCAACTTGCACCCTGCAAAGTCAAAGTCAGAATAACCAACTGTATAAATTGATGCACCTTTAAGATACCAAAGACCAACTTATGGTGTTAACTTGAGATATTTGAGGATTCTTTTGACTGTTGTGAGGTGTGATTCTTTAGGATTTCCTTGATATCTTGCACACAAGCACACACTCAGCATAATATCTGGTCTACTAGCTGTCAAATACAATAAGGATCCAATCATTCCTCTAAATTTTGATTCATCAACCTTCTTTCCTTTTTCATCTGAATCAAGATAGGTTGATGTTGCCATTGGAGTTGGAGCATCTTTGCTTTTCTCCATTTCAAACTTTTTGATCACTTCAAGGCAATACTTGGCTTGATTTAGAAATGTTCCATTCTTCATTTGCTTCACTTGAAGTCCAAGAAAGAATGTTAATTCTCTCATCATTGACATTTCAAACTAATTTTGAATAGAGATAGAAAATTCTTTGCACAACAATTGATTAGTTGAACAAAAAATTATATCATCAACATATACTTAAACCAATAAGATATCATTCCTTTGTCTTTCGATGAACAAGGTTTTATCAACATGCCCTCTTGTCTCTTGTGAAAGATTGTTCAAGCAGAAATTTGCTTAATCTTTCATGCCAAGATCTTGGAGCTTGTTTTAAACAATAAAGAGTCTTTTTAAGTTTAAAAACATGGTTTGGATGTTTGAAATCAACAAAAGCAGGAGGTTGCTCCACATATATATCCTCCTCAATATATCCATTTAAGAAAGCACTTTTAACATCCATTTGAAAAAGTTTAAAATCCATTAAACATACATATGCAAGCAATAACCTAATGGCTTCCAATCTTGCAATTGGTGCATAGGTTTCCTCATAGTCAATGCCTTCTTCTTAGTTGTAACCTTTTGCAACCAATCTAGCTTTGTTTCTGACTATGATTCCACTTTCATCAAGTTTGTTTCTAAAAATCCATTTAGTGCCAATAGGTTTGAGAGAAGAAGGTCTAGGAACAAGTTCCCAAACTTCATTTCTCTTAAACTAATTCAATTGATCATGCATGGCATGCATCCAATGTTCATCAATTAAGGCTTTATCAATATTCTTAGGTTCTATTTGTGAAACAAAAGCCATATTACAACAGATATTTCTTAATGAAGATCTAGTAGATACTCCCTTTGAGACTTCACCAATGATATTGTCAAGGGAGAGATATCTTGTAGTTCTCCAATCTTTTGGCTCTTGGACTGGTGTTGATAGTTTTGCTTTAGCACTTGGTTCTTCTTTTTCTTTATCCATTGAATAATTAAGCTGGATGAACTCCTCCAAATGACCTACATCTACATCACACTTCTTTTCCTCCTTGGAGGATTAGATTCATCACAAATAACATATACAGATTCTTCCATGCACAAGGTTCTTTTATTGAAAAACTCTATATGTTTTACTATGTAATGAATATCCAAGGAAAATGGCTTCATCAGTGTAACAACTTCGTTTTATTTTCGTATTTAACCTATTACGCTTTTTAAAAAAAAAATTTCTACGTAATTCGTTTACGTAAAACTAATTATACGTCATAAGTTATTTATTTTGACGCGTTCGCAAATTTGTCAAAATACAAAGTTCAAACATAGTTTAATATACAGTCCAAATACAATACAGTCCCAAATAGTCTGTTACAAAATAAGGTACATACAGCTCAACGTAGCATCAAATACAGACAAACAGAAAATTACAAATACAGCATATAGAACATCCAGCTCCTTCCTCAATGATTTCCTTAACTTATTGTTCCTCTGCTCGCCCAAATAAATTGGGGTCATCACAGGTGTCAACCACAGATACAAATCGGGTAAGTACATGATAAACATGATTAGATAATAACAGAAATAGATAAATAATCGAAATAACAATTATAAAACAGATACATGATGAATGATGCATGATTTCTTTGTTATCATGATGCATGACTGAGATCTCAGAGTCCTAATAAAAGGTACTAAAATCAGAATAGTTTCACCCACTCCAGTGAAACAGTCCCACCCACTCCAGTGAGACCTCCCTCCACTCCGAGGGGATAAAAAGGGTACCAATGATTCCACCCACTCCAGTGGAACAGTCCCACCCATTCCAGTGAGACCTCCCTCCACTCTGAGGGAAATAAATGCGAATGATGTATGTAATGGTTTCTTTTTATTTTCCAGTTACTCTTTATCATTACTTTAATTCAAATTCTCATATCTTTGGCACCACAATTTCTATTCACCCATCATGACCAATTTAATTTACAAAATGTATAAGTGCACCATTTCTTTTAAGGAAGCCATCTTAATAGAACACATCATAGACATCCCACAACTTTCAATAGAACATATTTAACAATATAACCTACAAACTTTAACACAACCAATGGTTCAACATCAAGTAACAACCCTTAACATGAATAAAGTGACATCAACATAAGGTAACATACAACAATCTCACACAACCTTAGTAAAGCAAATATTAGTAAAGCAAATATATATATTTAGTCACAAAATATAAAAGGTTAGATTAATTAGTCAATTTCTTATTAAATTAGTTTCAAATTAAATATTCTTCAAGTTAACTAAGGTTACTTAGTCACTTTTATTACAAGATTAGATTCAAAGTAATTATTCTTTAAATCATGTAAAGTCACTTATTCAACTAATCATCTTTGTATCCTTTTTAATTCATTGAGGCATTTAAACAAACACATGGTGTACATAGTTTAGGTCTTAAAAGAATAAAGGATAACATAGCTTAAATCTTATAGAAATAAATGGTAACATAACCTAATCAATTATCTAAGCCATGTGTATCAAATACTTCCCATACCTTTGCCTTTGTTTGAAAGTTAATCAACTTTTGTTCAAAATTCCTTGCTTCCACGTGAACTACTAAGGTGTGGGCTGTTGTGGGCTTTTGTTTTTTGGCTTTTAATTCAAAGTGAAAAGGATTGAGAATGAAAGTGGGGTGCTGTCTGTGTGCAAACCCCCTCTTGGTCCCCACCACTCTTTTTTATATGCTAAGTTTACTTGGCTTTAAGTGAAAAATATCTCAAGCTTATAATTGCCTTACTTTTAGTTGGTTTCTTCCTATTGGTCCTTGCTTTCCAAGTGTCCCAAATCAAGATTTTTCTACATCCTTCATGTCTTATCCGTGCAAGGAATTCAGCTTGTGCCTTTGTCTCTTCTTTTTCTTTATTATTCAAAACCGTGAAGTAGCTTGGCTTTGGTAGATTTTTGTTTTATTATTGCCAAGTAACTTTCCACTTGGTCCAATGGCTTTGTTCCTTGCTCCCTAACCATTCAAGTGTCTTTGTTCCACACTTTTCCAAAGTTTTCTCCATTCTTTTCTTATTGCACGGTCCAAGCTTGGGGTTTTAAGGAAAATATGTTTCAATTAAACTTGTTTATGTAGTCTAATTATAGTTTAAAGGATTTAATGCTTTAATTTCTTAATTTATGTCTTAAAATTAAATAGACTTATTATAAACTTATTTCCATAATTTATGAAATCCCATTTCAACTTGATTTCTTAGGAATAAAGTTCTTAAATTAGCTAGAAACTAATTTAGGTTTTAGTAACATTCAATAAAATGTCACACAATTTTCTTCAATAGTTTTATCTAATTTCCTATTGGTTATCTTTGTTTTTTATTATTAAAATATTTAGATCACTTATTAAAGAACCTAGTCCTTCTATAATTAAGAGGAAATTCCCTAGATTGTATCTTTCCTTTTTCTGTGTTTTTATAGAGCTTAGATTAGTCTAGATTCAATTCTTTTTGAATTATCTTTCAAAATTTCTACAAATTCTATTTTATGGTTTTTCTTTACTAGGAATATCAATAATTCCCTACCTAGGATCATACTAGACTTTTGTCAGGTTTTCATAACCTTACTGAGGCTGTATGACCTTATCAGAGCTAAAAGGGTATTTTGGTCATTTGCATAAATGTTCAAGGGCATTTTGGTCATTTACCTCAAGGACCTAACTGTCATTTTCGAAATTGTCCAAGGATATTTATGTCATTTTTAAAAATGTTCAAGGGTATTTATGTCATTTGTCTAGGAATGCATATTTATGAGAAAATGCATATATATATTGAAATCTGAGGGTGTTACAATCAGCTTTAGCATCTTACCATTATTTAAAACAAAACACTTGTAGCCAAATGCTCTCAAATGAGAAATGCTTGGTTTTCTACCTTTGTATAATTCATAAGGAGTTTTCTTCAAAATAGGCCTTATTAATAATCTATTCAAAGTGTAGCAAACTGTACTAACAGCATCAGCCCAAAAATATTTAGGCAAATTTGTCTCATTAAGAAGAGTTCTTGCACCTTCTTCAAGGGATCTATTTTTCCTCACCACAACACCATTTTGTTGAGGTGTTCTTGGAGTTGAAAAATTATGGTTAATTTCATTTTCTTCACAAAATTTTTCAAAATGTTCATTTTGGAATTCTCCACCATGATCACTTCTTATTGAGATAATTTTGCTTCCTTTTCATTTTGAGCAAGTTTGGTCAATTTTCTAAAAGCATTGAAAGCATCACTCTTGGATTTCAAAAATAAAGTCCATGTGAATCTAGAGTAATCATCTACAATGACAAGCCCATAGTAATTACCTCCTAAATTCATAGTTCTAGAAGAACCAAACAAATCTATGTGAAGTAATGCAAGAGGTCTTGAAGTAGAAACAATATTTTTACTTCGAAAAGAATTTTTTGTTTGTTTCCCCTTTTGACAAGCATCACATAATTTGTCCTTTTCAATCTTCAGTTTGGTTAAGGCAATGACTAAATCCTTTTTAATTTGCTTGTTCATATAATGCATGTTAATGTGACTTTCCCTTCTATGCCATAGCCAAGATTCATCAATTTTACTTATTAAGCAAGAAGTGTTGTGAAAGAATGCATGATCTATGGAGAGTAAATAGATATTACCTTTACTTTTACCTATATGGATCACCTCACCATTTTGTCCATCACATATCATGCAGCAATTGTCATTGAATGACATTTTGAACCCTTTATCACAAAGTTGGCTTATACATAGGAGATTGTGCTTTAAAACTTCCACATAAAGAACATTTTTTATTTTGGTTTTGAAGTTGTCTCCTATATTGCCTTCTCCAATTATCTTCCCTTTGTTGTTATTTCCATAGGTGACAAATCCTCCATCTTTAAGAGTCAAATTTGTGAGCATTGACATGTCACCAGTCATATGTCTAGAACATCCACTGTCAAGATACCATAATGAAGATCTTGCTCTTAGACATACCTGCAAAATTCAAATCAATTTATAAAAGAAGGTACCCAATTGAGATTGGGTCCATAGGGGTTAGCTACTTTCTTATTCTTTGAACCCAAATACATTCTTCATTAGGCACATAGATTCTCCTAGCATAGAATTTATAAGATGTATGTCCTTTCATCATACAATAGTTGCATATTACAGATTTTGATGAATTCCTTAAGTAAGCATTTTGAGTGATCTTTGAGTTATTGAAATTCTTTTGATTTTTCTGTTTTGGTGGTACAAATATAGTTTTGCCAAAAGACTTTGAGCCTTGTTTGTAACTCAAACCAGAAGTATCTCCAGCATATTTCTGCACACTCAACATTTCAGCCAAGTTGCATTTACCTTTGTAAAGCTTTCTCAAAAGATCAATCAAATCACTATTCTTGGATAAGAGTAACATGTATTTTTCTCCTTGACTTCTTTTGTAATCATCAAAATCCTTTTGCAACATATTGTATTTGCCAACATTAGATGAAGAAGAAGCACATACACATCCATTCATTTTGTAACTTGAAACAAGTTTTTCATTTTCTTCTTTCAAGTTACAAATTTCAGTTTGCAATTCTGTAATTTTTGCAACATGCCATCTAAGATTTCCTTTTAGCTTATTATTGAATTTTACAAATTTCATTTTCTTCATGCATTTCTTGAAAAGCATCAATAACTTGATCAAGTTCAGAACTTACCTAAATTCTAGCAATTGAGAGATCATCATCTTCATTAATTGTGAAAGTGAGACACATTTTTGCTTCTTCATTTTCAATTGATGATTCAGAAGTTGTTGACTCATTATCTTCCCAAGCTATATAGGCTCTCTTAGACTTTCCTTCTTTTTCATCTTATTTTCACTTTGTTGCTTTTTCAAAAAGATAGAGCATTCAGATTTGATGTGACCAGGCTTTCCACATTCAAAGCAAGTGAAGTTTTTGTCACTCCTTTTGTTGTTGTTGTTCTTTGTGAACTTTCTGTTCTTGTTTCTTTTCAAGAACTTGTTGAACTTTTTGAAAATTAAAGTCATGTTGTCCTCTTCATCTCCTTCACTTGAGTCTTTCACCTTTTCAACCTTTGAGGATGCAGCTTTCAAGGCTATGCTTTTGTGTTTCTTCTCTGCATCTTCTGCATTAGTTAGTTGTGACATTTCAAGATCATACTCAAGAAGCTTATCAAATAGTGCAGCCATGGACATTTGGGATAGATCTTTTGATTCTTTGATTGTTGTCACCTTTGGTTGACATGGACTTGTGAGACACTTCAAGATTTTGATGTTTAACTCTTCAGCATCAAAGATCTTTCCAAGACCAAGAAGATGATTAACTATATGAGTGAATCTTGTTTGAAGCTGAGAAATGCTTTCAGTGGTGTTCATCTTGAACATTTAATACTCATGGATTAAGGCATGTTTTCTTGATCTTCTTACATCATTTGTACCTTCATGAGTTATCTCCAGCATTTCCCACATCTCCTTTGCACTTGTGCACCTAACAGTTCTAAAGAATTCATCAGAGAAAAGTGCAGAAGTAATCATATTCTTAGCTTTAAAATCATATTGGACAACTCTTTTTTCAGCATCTCTCATTTCATCCCATTCTTTGGGAATCATATCATTACCAACAGTTTTTATAGGAATCACAAGACCTTTCTCTATACCTTTCTCTATAGCATTCCTTGAAGGTAATTTGTGTGGTATTCATTTTCTTTTTAAAGAAAGATAGTGATCTTGAATAACACTCAAGAACCTGCTCTTGATACCAATTGAAAACAATAGGAATACCCACAATAACCAAGAGGGGGGTGAGTTGGTTTAAACTTGGTCTTTTAAAATTTATTTATAAAATTAGAGTCAAAGGATCTTAATCACTTTTAAACCAAGAATGTTTTAATCAATCAAATCACTCAGCTCAAGAAACCAATAGCTCAAAACAGAACTTGTGGAGTAATGGTAATGACACCAAGAACAAATGAACAAGATGACTTGTAGAAATAGAGATAAAGAAATTAACACAAGCAATTTATACCGGTTCACTTCTCAAGAGAAGCTACATTCAGTTTCTTCTAATCAACACTAGATTAGAGCTCTACTTTTATAAATTTCTGTTCTTACAAGTTTTACACTATTATAAAATAATCGATTGAATCATAAAAGTTTTATTTCAGAAACAACTTGTATAATTGATTACAAATATCAGTAATCAATTAAAGCAGAAAAACAAGCTTATTCAAATAGCCGATGTAATCGATTACGAATAATGGTAATTGATTATCACAGCAATGCACAAAATCCATTTTACACTATGTAATCGATTACAAGAGTTGTGTAATTGATTAATATGTTCACCAAGGCTTTTCCAGTTTCAAATATGAACCAAATAATCGATTAATCTACTGTGTAATTGATTAAAATGTTCATCAAAGCTTTTCCAGTTTTAAACATAAATTGAATAATCGATTAATCTACTATGTAATCGATTAAAACATTGAAATTACATTTTGCCAAAAACATTACTCAATTAAATCCTTTTTTCAAATTGTGAGTAGCTTTGATGTTTTAATGAAAAACATTTAAGCATGTTAATGAGTATGTGCATGCAATGCAAGGATCAAAAGATTGGCTTCTCCAACACTTCATTTGAATTACAATCTTCAAGGCATGTGAAAAGCTCAAAACATTCTTCTAAGTCATAGGCTTCATTCTTCTTGTTGCTCCCCCTATATCCAATAGTATTCAATCAAACATTTGTTCGTGAAAGTCAGGAGTGGATTAGTGTTAAAAAAATATTTGGGATTTTAGATTCAAGGTGAGTCTAAGAAGATACCAGAAGTGGTGTTAAGTGTTAAGTGTAAGTCAGGTTAGAAAGCCGGTGAAAGGTGCTTAAAAATGCAAGTTTTATGGCTGTTCTGGCATATGGCGCGACCCACTTGAAGGGTGGCGCGACACGCGCCATATGTGTTATACAGGGCAGATGGTTCTGCCATGCCACGCGAGTCGCGTGAAGATCCACGTGAGTCGCGTGGGAAGTGGTCCAGAAAGCATGGTTTTTCAC
>PYAF01002792.1:0-12346 GCA_007407185.1 Glycine tomentella
TTATTTGTACAGTTTTGTATTGTACAGTGAGAACTTTGATGTATATTCACCATATTATCATGTACAGTGTTATGAGAGTGACTTTGATACTGTCACTTCTAGTTTATGCTTCCAAACTGCTTCAACTCTGATTGATTATATGCTTGTTTGTGATGTGTGGTTAGTAATAACCCTGGTTAGTAAACTGGGGGCATTACATATAGGCTGAAGCCCAATAGCTTGCTATATTACTAAGGTTTTCCCTAAGTTGGAGATAATATCGTTGAACATTCCACATCTGATGCCTTTTGGTGTAATACTTCAAGCACCCAATACTAAACCCTTCTCTCTCTCAAACCCCTTACCTCCAACATATATTTCCTTCCAACAAGATCTTTTTGTTGAGTTGCATGTGAGGATAACTAGATGGATACATGATCTGAGTGAAATCATAAATGAATTGTCACTACACAAAATACAAACTACCTTATCGAGTTATGTTTTCATTTGTGATATAAAATTTTGGATAATTTGGAATAATTTTTTGTTAAATAAATCTAAGTACACCTAAAAAAATCATCAATAAAGATAGGATAGTACCTATATCCTACAAAAGATTAATTTTAAATTAAATGGGCAAGACAGTGAGGGAAATAGCTAAATTCTACTAATATTTATGGTTCTCACTTTGGACCCATATGCAATAATGATATAATATGTGGGGTTTTGAGTGATGATAAGTTTGGGGAAAAGGAAGATTACTAGTTAAGTAGGTGATAAAAGGCACCAGAATCGAAAACATAAAGATTCTTTCCGCTGACTCTGAGCTTTCATAACTAACACCGATCCTCCGAATCTGCTCAAGAGTCCTCTGAACCATCTCTGGTTCAGGAAACTATTTCCTCTTTTCTCACCTCTGCCCCAACCCCTGGAGTCCTGCACCATCGGCCTCCACAGGGCCTCACAAGGAGCTGTGGTTCATAAACACTATCAAGGAACTACATCATAGGCAGGCATCCACCCTGCTCCAAGGTACACTCACTCTCACCCATCCTCCAGGTCGGGATGGCTCACTCTATCTGATCATTTATCCGAGGATGGTAGGCTACACTAAGCCTCAGCTGGGTTCTAAACCTTCCGAAGAGCACCTCACTCCTAGAGGTCACTTCTGATCATTGTCACTCACCAAGTGACATAACAGACACTAGCCATATCCACAGCTATGTCTTACCTCATCCCTGGCCACCAGAAATCCTCTTAGGATACAAACTCATCATTGTGGCCCTTGGATGACTATCAAGCAGTCCTTATGAACCTCAACAAGGACGGTGTCTACCAGCTCGCTCTTAAGCACCACAACAAGGCTTAGCTCATCATAAGCTATGTGCTTACTAAGAGACGTCCCGCTGGTCTAGCATAGCCCTCACAGCCACATCCTGCGGCTGGGCTTCTCAAATTTTCCGCTGCGTTACTCTAATCATCATCAACTTGGTCCTTCTCCACTAGAGACCAGATGATCCTCTGTCATCGACAGGTATACATCTCTGACCTGTTCACTCATCTTACAGTCAGAGATTGTCATCAGGCATGGAACACTCCCATGCTATCATGCTCGAGATCTTAGCACATGTCCAAGTCTCTACTAAGACGCATCTCAAGCATACTGACCACCTGGCCTGGCCTCCCGGCCCTCATACAACATGAGCAAGTATCTTGCTTTGTACACATGGCGAATCTCATCAACGCCTGGCGGATATCATCAACGCCTACATCAATGGCGGAGCTACCTCAACGAGGTATAGAAGGAGCTCCTCAACCTCTATCCTCTTGGTCTGTAAGAACAACCAATTCCCTGGGAGCTCCTCAACCAGAGAAAACCAACTAGGAGGAAATCCCTCTCCTAGGGAGGTCCATGTCTTCTGTCTCAACAACCACCGCTTCCTTGAAGCGTGGTACTCTCCATACACAAATGGAGACAAAAACACATACACACACACACACACACATATATATATATATATATATATATCAGGTATAGAATCATACCTTGCCTCTGGTCAGAATCTCTGACGGCTCATCTGGTACCTCTGGAGACTCTCTCTATCTGGTTGTCCTCCTCAGGACACTCTTTCACATAGTGGCCCTGCTGGCCACATCTGTAACATATCAACTGACCCGTAGTGCATACTCCCTAGTGATACTTCCCACAAGCATCACACTGGGGTGTCTCTGGTCTCTGCAGCACTCCTCTGCGATCGGGCACTCTCAGGCGCTTCTGAGCTGTAGTCAAATACACTCCCAGCTCCTCGCCTCTGCCCCTCTCAACTGGGTCAAAAACTCTGGGTCTATCTACCCGCTGGCCCATCAAGAAAGTAGGCTACTTGCCTCGACATCTGCTGAGCACAGCCTCAACTTGGCGACACTGTCTCACCAAGTTGTCCATATCTCGAGATCCACTGCCGGCCACCAGCACCTCTATATCCTCTCTAAGTCCCCTCTGGAACTTAGCCGCGAGGACGTCCATATCTGGTAAGGATCTCCTGAAATGAGCATATTTGGCCAGCTCATTAAACCTAACCAAATACTCATCCACAGTCATGTCCCCCTGGACTAGACTGTCAAACTATGCCTGCTTTTGTTCTCTAGCCTCCCTAGGAAAGTACTTGTCCAGGAAACAGGCCTCAAACATCTGTCAGGAAAGAACCTCTCCCCGGCCTCTCAACAACGTTGTTGTGGTCATCCACCACTCATGGGCATCGCCCTGCAGCATATAGGTCGCATACAGCAACCTCTGGTGATCCGGACATTCCATCACCTCAAAGATCTTCTGCATAGCCTGCAGCCACCTTGCTGCGGCAACCGGATCATATCCACCATGGAAGGCTGAAGGGTCATGCTTATGAAAAGTGATAAGCATCTTCCCTCGGGCTGCAACATCCATCTCTGTCTCCCTATGGGACATCCGGTCCCCTCTCAGGTGACTCGCACCTGTCTGATGGCGACTTCCTTCGCCCTCAAACACAAGAGGTGTGGGGGATACTCTGTCACCCCTCCTTTGAACTCTGACCTCCTCTAGCAACTCCTGATGAGCCTTCATCAAGGCCTCATACCTCTCTCTGTCAGCAACTCTCTCACGCTGCATATCCTCCTGAATCTGCCTATTTGCAGCTAACTCTTGCTGCAAAGCCGCCATCGCAGCAGCCACTGGATCAAACTGGGCATTGGTTGCCCTACTGCTGTTTCTGGATCTCGGCATGACACTGCACAAGTACACAAAACAGTGAGTTGATCAGGCCCACATATAGTGTACCCACATGCAATGCTCATGTCAGATCAAACAACAGTAGCAAGCAACACATCATTCCATACATAATGATTCTATCAAGAAACCGCTCTAATACCAATAAATGTAACACCCCGAACGTGTTATCATTAATAATATCATAAGCGCGCTATCAGCGTTAACTAAACACGGTGCGGAAGCGATAGAATCATTTTTTTTTATTACATTATGCATGGAATTTAAAACACAACACAAAGCATCATAAACAAGTCCCTGTTGATCCAGTTATCTCAACACACAACAACATAGGCAGAAAACCTAGAAAACAAAACAAAGATAATCAGGAGGAAACATAAACTTATACACATAATCATCTGTACATATACATACTCAAAACAAGACCACATCTGGGTCATACAACAAATATGTACAGTATAATTGGGTGTACACACACCCTACTGCTACACAGAGATTCTAAGACCGGCTTCAACTCTTGAAGCTCTGCTCTGGTCTTCTACTGCAGCCCTCTCTCCTCTAGAAGAAGCACCTGAAAACCACAAACCCCACACAGGGTGAGACAAACGTCTCAGTAAACTCAAGGTTCTGGGAGATCCTCCTTAACCCTGGTTCACCTCCAAGCACACACATATAAATAGATCACAACAAAACCTAGGACATCATCCTGGCTATCACACATTCCCAGCTATCTGGGTACTAACTGGATGCTATCAGCATCAGAGGTATTCCACCTCATCCTGGCTCTCAAGCCATCTCAAACTCGTCTCACAGAGGTACATAACATAAGTGTCAACCACTGGACACTTCTCATACCAGAGAGGCACCGCCTCATCCACTGAACAAACATTGCCTGAGTCATCTACTTAGGACTTAAGGAATCCAGATATGGCTCATCTAAGAGGCGCTAGGCTCTCATCCCCTCGAGAAGGCCTCTCTTAGAGATACAACATATCTGTCTACTGCCTGGCCTCTCCAGGACTTTCATAACACATGCCTGGGCAAGAACATCCATATAGGGCAATCACCTCCAGGACTTTCACCATACATGCCTGAGAGAGATCATCTCACAATTGAGGCACTCAATCCCTCAGGACTTCCAATCCTCTGCCTGTGAAAGACTATCCACACCGGGAGCTCTCAATCCCACAGGACTTTCCACTGCCTGTGAGAGACAATCCACACCGGGAGCTCTCAAACCCCAGGACTTCTCATCAGTTGCCTGAGAGAGACTATCCTCAACGAGAGCTCTCAATCCCTCAGGACTTCCCAGTCAGATACCTGAGAGAGACTATCCACACAGGGAGCTCTCAATCCCTCAGGATCTCTAATCACTTGCCTGAGAGAGACAATCCACACAGGGAGCTCTCAATCCCTCAGGGCTTTCCACTGCCTGGGAGAGATCATCTCACACAGGAGGCACTCTATCCCCCAGGACTTTCACATAAACTGGCTTGAGGATAACCACTCAGGACTTCCATCATCTCTGCCTAAGGAGGAACATCCTGACAGGGCAATCCATCCTTAGGACTTTAGGTGGAGAGCAGTGGCACCTCCCAAGGAATCTCAGCTATTCCAGGGAGTCCTCAAACTCTTCCTCTGGCTAGGGAACCTCAGCTAGCCCGATACTAGTCCAGTATCCTATAGATTCGAGCACTGACCATCTCATGGTCTTTATCACATCTCAGAACACTCTCACAGTGTTCTTCAATCCATCAAAGGCCCATGGCCATCCACACCTGCCACATCAGGTGTCTCATTACCCTCACACTGTCTCAGTGTCTATCCTAGGGTTCATCATTTTAGCCCAGCATACACTAGGCCATCATATATTCATATATCTCTGGAACGGTCTGAAATTCCCTCAAAGCACCGTTCATCTAGCCTCTTAGGCTCACAACATATATATATATATATATATATATTCAACAATAACAGGCCACATTGGCCTTTCTCATGCAATACAAATACATATCATTAATTGCATGGCATATCTAAACATCACCCACTTGGGTGGCAACCAAAAGCAAGGGAAAAACCCCAGAACGATGAGCTTACCTGGCAAGCCGTGCCTCACAGCTCTAGCCTCGACTGATGGTCTGCTCCTCTGACACCTCGTGTCAAGCCCTATCAAGGCATACATACGAACATTACAGACCATACAAGCATAACAAGTTCAAGCTCATCAGACAGTCATCAACTGCCTCAAGGAAGGAACCTCAGTCCTTTCCATCAACTCAGGTTATCTAACCTAAGATGCATCAGGCTTATCCATCACAAGCCTTCTCATAGACCCTCAGTGGTCTATCTCAGATCAACCATGGCCTCAAAGTCGTTTCAGACTCATACACAAGCCATTCTCAGAGAGCTCAAAGCTCTAACAGCCCAAATCCTCTGGGTTTCTCAAGGCTTGGATGGTCTATCTCCCCAGACACCGTCTCCATGGCCTATCAGGCACCTCAAGCCCATCACTAAGGCTCTTGCATGTCTCAAATCAAGTGACTCAGTCCAAGTCACACATGCACCACCTAGAGCCAAAACCAAAGTTCACCAAATCACAAACTGAAAGCTAATCCTTCCTCCTCTCATCATTCTAAACACATCTCTCAACTGGATCCAAAGCTAATTCTAGCTCTATCACAGATGGGTCACTATTCATCAAAACCCCCCAATCCACAAATCAATCGGAGAAACTCGAGTTTCTTACCTCAGAACCGATGAGGAAGGCCTCTGGACTACTCTCCCTAGCCCTGGTGCAGCTGAATCATCGTCGTTCCTCGCCCAAGCTCGAGTTCTCTTCAGCCTTTCTCAGAGAAAGAGATTTCTGGGGTTTCAAAGGAAATAGAGGAAGGATTCTAGCTTAATCTTGGTTTCTAAGGGATTTACTAGGCTTTGGAAGTGATTTGGGTGAAGAACTATGGGTTTAGGAAGCTTGGGAGGCTTAAAAATGGAGGCTGGGCGTTCAGAGGAAGAAGAAGGAGGTTTCTTCCCCCAAAAACGCGACCCCCCTTATATACTGGCCCTGTCGGAGGTCTGGCGCGATCCGCGCCGCCTCTGGCGCTACCCGCGCCACCTGCACCGCCATAGTGGCGCCATCCGCGCCACATCCGCGCTAACAGCGTGAACTTGCCGCACCTGTGGCGCGATTCGAGCCACTTCCATCCAGTTGGCGCCCCCAGTGCCAACTTTGGCGCTCCTAGCGTGAACCTCCCGAGAGTCCCGCGCGAGCCTGGCGCGCCTAGCGCCACATTCCAGTGGGTCTGGCGCCATCCGCTCCACACCCTCTACAGGGTTTTCTGCTGAAGGATCTCGACGCTATCAGCGTGGGATCTAGCGCCACCCGCGCCGCAGAGAGGGTCCTTACAACAACCATCACACTAAGCTCTTGTATATTCAAGATTAAGCAGATCATAAACTAAAGGAACCAGTATTTTTCCCAAGAATAAAACTATACATTAATACCAATTAAAGATAAAGCACTAACATAATTTTTTATCGACCGAGTTTCACAAAGTGAAAAACAACCAAGAGCAAACAAATTTTCATCTTTATTTTCCATACAAATATATTGTCAAAGAAAAAGTATTTAGCAAACAAATTTTCATCTTTATTTTCAAACAAATTGATAAAATTGAAGATGAGTATATTTGAACACAGCCTAAACCATGCTAACTTTCAAATCAGGGATTTGGCAAAGGTAGAGCATATCAAGCATTTAGCAAAGCAAAGTGAAATAGAACAACTTGATAAACTCTTAACTCTCCTATACCTGGTAAAAGAATGGACTCTGCTTCTTTGCAGCTGAAATCATATCATAGTTGGTGTATTTTTCAGGATTAAACCACACACACACAAAATAACCTAAAAAGGGGAAATAAAGAATTCAACCATTATCCCATCTACTGACTCTGTCATATCTTAATCCTAATGCTATATGACTCTATTTTAGGAATCGATCAAGCAATGATTTGCTCCAATATGTGATTTTGTTATGTTTCGTGTCATATCAAAATATAATTTTGTTCCCACAAATAGCTAGGAATTGAACACTTTTGTTTTTTTGTGTATAACATTAGGGAAACATGCAAGTTGTAAGCATGTTAAAATGGCATGTAATGTTAAAGCAAAAAGAGGCATGGAGGGGCAACTGCCCCTCATGGTCCCGACCCCAACCCACCATTGATTAGAGGGGAAATGCATCTATATTAATATATTATAGCTATTAAAGAAAACAAGTTATAGTCAGCACATACTGACTATATAGTTAACTCATAATTGCCACACTAAAGCAGCATCTGCCACTTAAGTCTATTTTATTTATCATATATGATAACAGCCAATATGTTTTATTGAGAAAAAAAATCCTATATGATTCATTTTTGTCATGAATTCTTCCACATTAGTGCATCATACACTACCTCTTTTTGCCTAAAACTTCATAATGTTTTATTAAGAAAAAAAATCTTGACTTGGTTAATGTTGTTAACCAAGAACTACCTACAACCAAAAACATACCAATTCTTGATAGAGATCATATGCACACAGCAATATTTTTGTTGGGGGAGAGGAGGGGTCATGCTTTAGAGGTCCAGCATGAGCAACGGTGGTTTCTCTATAACAAAATCTAATATATTCACATGTTGTACTTAAATAAAGATCAAAAGCAAAAATGTTTATAAAAATATTGAGCTAATTACTAAAGGTTCAAATCTCTTAAGTCATTTTATTACCAGACGTACTCTGTCATCACCTTGAAAGCCAACAACTACATTGCTTTCACCTATCATATCATGTCTTTCACAGTTTCTCCACCAACACCTCAATGCACAAGTTTTTCAGGGCAGGATCTGATCAATTTAGTTTAGATGGGTGATGCATAAGCCATATAAACATGATGCTACAAAAATTACCATAACTATTCTTGTATGGCAAATATACTGCTATAACAGTCTCTTTAGTCTCTACATTAATGAAAAATAGTTACTAGCCTTATAAACCTAAGAATATTACTTCTCACCCATTAATCTTTATAACAGTAGTTACTTGTATATGAAATCTGGCAAATAGTTAAAACCAGTTACTAAGGGATTCATATATTTGAAAGATTACTGCACAACTTCAAGTTCCTAATTCCCAAAACCAATATAAATTCACAACACTTGAGTATCTTCATAAAACAAAAGCATGATCAAATAGTTAAAGCCAGCAGCAACCTCAGATCTTTCTTCTTGCTTACAAATAAACAAATAAAAGCAAATCACGTGCATTGAATTTTTTTGTACTACACAATATGAAGACCAAGTGTATCTAGATGGAAAAACATGCAACATGTATATGAGTTCAGAATAAAGTGAAAATGCACTAAGAAGATTTGGGAAGACAAAATGCATTTACAATTGAACAAATGGCACCTGTTTTTTTCCCCTGTCAAATGTAGTATATGATGTCTAGAAGATGGGTTATTTTGAGTTAGATAAAATAAAGTGAGCTAGCTAGAAAAGCAAGATGAGTTTTAGTTTAAGGGCTGCATTTTAAACCAAAGACGTGTTTTAGTTTAAGGGCTGCATATGAGGAAGAAAGGTGTCAGAATTTGAAGATTTAACATACACAATACTTAACTAAGACTAGTTGAGGATCATTAGTCTCCCTTCCCTTTCGTTTCCTGTCTGCTCAGCTAGTATGACTAGTGAACTTCAGTATTCTATATAGAAAAGTGTTAGTGATTAATCCCACCTAGTGGGATAAGCTTTGGTTGCCGTTATTGTAAGCTCAAAAAGGGCCTTGACATAATGTTTCTAATAATGAACATTCTCTGCTCCAGGATAGAAGCCTGTGCCATACCTGATAGGTGTAAAAGGGCCTTTGTCACTAAACTCCTTTTCTTCCACCGCCAAATGAACAACAGTTTCATTTATCAGAACTAGAGAACTACAGATCCTAAGCTGCAAGACTTCAAGAGAAGATTATGGAGATGGAGTCTGACATAGTTTGTCAACAGAAGACTTGAAACAAAAATTAATGGTGGTAAAAATTAACTTGTAAGAAGCAAAAGAAGAATGTGAATATGTAATAAGAGCAAATCAGAAGCTACAAATTACCATTGAGGATTGATGCAGAAGAATGCAGTTCTTTAAAGAAGGTAAATGGAGATTTGAAGCAGCCTTAAGTTGAAGCTAGAGGGATATTGCTCCCAAATTTGCCACACATAAAAATTTAGAAAAAAGAACTAGAGAAATTTAAGCAGCCATGTCAATATGAATATTGGAAAGGACATATTGAAATGCCTAAATTGTGCAAAATTACTAACCATATACACACCATGGCATGGTAGTTTACATAGCAGCCCAGTTCTGTCATTGGATTAGATACCACACTCGAACAACCATAGGTAGAGAACTAAAGAAAAACCATTACATAAAGCTAAACACATGTTTACCAAATGTGGCCAAATTTTAGCCATAGTATAAAGAAAGGAGAAACAAACAAACTGGATTAAATATGGTATTACAAATGTTATATTTTTTTCCATTGCGCTTTTGTGGGTGCAACAGAGAGGAAGAGTATTGAAACATGACAGTTTAAAGCTTCTGGTTAGACAATTATCCAGCATTACAAACAACTAAGTGCCAACAGATATAGGTGTATTTATGTATGGATAAAAATGCCAACACATGCTATTCAGTTTTGTTGTAGTTACAGTACTGAAAATGCAAAGCTTCATTTCTAATTCCTAGCTATTTGATGAAGTATACGTGTTAGATATGATGCAGAGGTTGAGGATGATCATGAAGAATCAAGTCAAGCTTTATTTTAAGTTTTGATTTTACATGCCCACTCAAATTGATGGCATATGTACTTTGTTTAAAAGGCTTGGTTCAAGAAAGATATAATCCCTCATTCCTAACATAAACTGAATAAGTCATGCATACATTAACTCATTAATTCATGATTAGGTCATACACATTCCATGAATCATCATTTGGCATGACATTAAAGCTTTAAAGTTTTCATAAAAAGTGTTTTTCACTGCTTTAATCGATTATTGATTGCATTTAATCGATTAATTGCTTGGTTACATAATTGCATTTAAAGATATGAACATTTTAATCGATTACCAAATGTTTGTAATCGATTACATTCAGCTGACTTGGTTAAATCATTCTGTGATAATCGATTACATGACGGATTAATCGATTATTTGTCCATCTGCATAATTTTCAGAAGAAAGTTTATCTGGTTTAATCGATTACCAGAGTTTTGTAATCGATTAAATAAGCATTGATACATTTTTCACACTCCCTGTGTTAATCGATTATTTGAGTGTTAATCGATTACTTCAGTGCATCACAAAATCCAGATCTTCTGTGATAATTGATTACGACATGAGTTAATCGATTATTTGTTCTTAAGAATTTTTCCAGATTTCACATGAACACTTTAATCAATTATTTTGGAACTTTAATCGATTACATTTGTTAAAATAATCGATTACCATTACGGAATAATCGATTACAGTCAGTTAATTCTGTTTTTTATAAATAGATACAACTCATTAAGTGAGAAGAGACTTTTAGTTTTACGAAGTAAGCCTTGTAAACACACTCTTAGGAGATTTTAGAAGCACCAAGGCACTTTAGAAACATTCATTGATTTGGTTTCAAGAATCATGAAGAATCTCATGTGTTGAGTCATCTTTTCATGATTAGTTTTTGCTAAAGCCTCATTTAACAAAAAGAAATCATCAAGAAAGATCATGGCATGCATTCTCAGTCTGGTTTGATCATTTAAACTCATTCATTTCACTGAGGAAGTTCAGATGATATCTTTCTTTAATCAATTTCTTTGTTGTTTTGTATTGAAATTGTTTGTTTTGATGGTTTGTTTTTGATATAACAATTTGTATCTTTAAAGCATTACTAGATAGGTATCTAGTGGGTAGAACAGAGAAGGGATCTTTGGTTCTTAGATCTTTTGAGAAGTCTATAGGTTTAGATTTTGAATTTTACCTAGGGTGGGTAAAAGAGATCTGTGTTTGCTTGTAAAGATAACCATTTTGTTATAGTGGAAACTCTAATCGAGGTTGATTAGAAGTAAAACCGGATGTAGCCTCTGGGGTTGAGAGGTGAACCAGTATAAATCTTGTGTGTAATTGTAATTTTCTGTTCATATTCATATTGTTCTTGAAGTATTATTTTTGTTAACATCACAAGATTGCGTGAAGCTCAAGAGTGGGTTGATTGAGATAAAAGTTGATTTTAAAAGGTTGATATTTTAATTGGTTAAGATACGATCCTTCTTTCAAAGTCTTCCGTTGTGTACAAAATTGTTTTAAATTTTAAAAACTCTTGGTTATTTGCATAAGTGTTCATTCTATTTTTCAATACGAACACTATAAATAGTTTCATTTTTAAACCATCATTGCTATAAGAAAGCTTTCTGCATCATAATTATTATTTATAATAATGAGAGGAAAGCACGAATTTCTCCAGCCTATTCTTTTAGTTATGTGCCAGACAATTGTATTTGGTCTTTGATTTTCTAGAAAGCTATGGCAAGGTGAATGATCACTATGAAAGCTAAACACTTCTTGATCATGGGTAGTAGCTGCATAATGAATTAATGATAAAAGTTTTATACAAATTTTTCTTAAAGGATTATACCTAACCATCACCAAAGCCAAAGCATGGAATCAAGTTATCATCATCAAAGGGAGCCAAAGTCTTGCCAATAATAAGAATGGCCTTCTCATAATGGTTAGGTGTGCTTCCGATAACATGCAGGCTTCTTTTATTGAATGAGATTCTGCCTCAATAAAAACATGAATATAGGTGAATAGTCAGAAACAAATCAGATCATAAATTAAAGAAATTATGTAATACCTTGAGATTAAGCAGGTGTTTAAGCCCAGATTAAGCCTGTGATTAAGCATAATGATTATGCTTAAGAGTTCCTAAGAGAAGAGTTTGAGAAAAGAAAGAAATAGGCTAGGCCAGGAATGTGGCGCGACCAGCGCGGACTATGGCGCTACCCGCGCCATAGGGCTGAATAGGCTAAGTGGTTCTGCCACTT
>PYAF01002792.1:12446-26813 GCA_007407185.1 Glycine tomentella
GTACCCTGAGGGGATAGTGTATAGTTTTGTATTAAACAGAGATGTATGTACATTCACCATATTATATGTACAGTGTATGTAGAGGACATTTGATGATGTCACTCATATAGTTATGCTTCCAGACTGCTTAAACTCTGATTATATGCTTGTTTGTGGATGATGTTTGGTAATGACCCTGATTAGAAATTGGGGCGTTACAAATTACAACCAAGCTGTTTGCTTCGATGATAGACTCTTATCTGGTATGCCCATTAAAACATTTGACGGTACCTGATAAATACCATAAGCTTTAAATCAAGAAATAGGGTGCCAAAACTGTAGACTACACTTAGAATACTTTCATTCATGTAAATAAGGATGAATTCTAAAATTATCCAAGGAAGAAACTATAAATAAGCCTTAATAATTATAAGCAGGTTCAACTTACACCAATATAATTTTTACATTCTTACTCTCATTATTACAAAATGTGATAATTATGTACACTGCATAAATATAAGGAACTTTCAATCGTGTATTTACCAATTCTCTAATGACAAATACTATGTCCCTCGCTAGTGAAAATTTCAAAATATTTTTAGAAAAGAAATGTTCACAAACATAGAATTTCTTTCCATTAAAACATTTTGCTTTGGTGATCGAATATTCCCCCATCCTGAGCTGAAATTGATTAATTAAAAGATGTTACTCAAGTTGAAAAGCATGCATTTTCATCTTGGTATCTTTGAGGAAGAGGTATCTAGGAAGGGCAGAGGAGAAAAAATTTTACGTATCATATAGATAACCATGACAATAACTGTATGGAATGAAGCACAAAGAAATATATGAAAACGTAGAAAACATGACTTTAAGTCTTCAAGTTCGAACTAAAATGAGAGAACCATTACTTGAAGAACTTTCAAGCTTGGGCAAGGTAGGCACTGGCGGCAATCCTCCACAAGAGAAGTTAATATGCATTCACATGTCTTCTCAATTCTCTTGGGAGAGATTCTTCATGTCTAATGAAACTTTCAATCACCTTGCTAAGATCAAATGTTGCAATTCCAGTCCTCTCTAGTACTACAGGGAACAACGTTGTTACAACTATAGAAAGCAACCACATTGCAAACCAGATAATTCAATCAAATTATGGCATGTTAGACTAGCACATATTAGTGAGAAGGGATTAGAAGAATTGCATAAGCAAGGACCTACTTTCTGAAACACAAAAACCAAGCTTCATGTGGCTAATTAATTTACATGTTTCCATTTTAAGGGCCTTAGAATGCATGGGGAGGATAATCTATCTTGGGTTTGGATGGCATGGAGAGGTAATGCTCTAAGTTAGTGATTTTCTTGGAAGACATACAACCAGAATACCACATTTTTCTTTACCTTTGGAGAGGTTGTGCTCAAGCTATTTCAATAGTATTTTGGAACAATTTTTTATTCATACATAAAAATATAATTTAGCTAAAATGCAATTCATGTCCATACTAGATCTCATACCAGCAACCAACAGGAAATAGCAGCAGAACCACAAACAGAAAACAACTTCACACCTACAACCCTTTGAAAGATGCATCCCAAGAAGGAGATAACAAAAGATTGGTTATGAAGCCATCCTAACAACAACACTAGTATAATTTGAATTTAAACAAGAATCATAAAATCATATAGATGAGGAGAATAAAACAGTCCTGGACATAAAGCTGTATCAATCTGCGTATAGGCTTTCCTATACAATATATAAAAGGCTTAAATAAGTTTAATTCCTATAAAATTTGTTTTTTTTTCTTTTTCATTTTGGTCCTCTTATATTGGCAAGCCAGCTCAGTCTGGAAGTACTTTGGCATTATGAGTTAAGCAGAATAAGGCTTTAGGATTCATATCATAACCATTTGAGGTTAGGGGACATGTCAGATTCAAAGCCTAAAATAGAATTTTCATTTTCAACAAGCCAGGTGGCATGGGCTACCTTTGTGAAGTTTCTCAACAAAACAAATCATTTTATTTTAAAAACTCAAAATCATACTAAAAAAAATCTGAAGTTTCTATTTTTTTTACTTTCTTGTTTTTCTTTTTCAATTTACATTGCAAATTAAAATTATCTGTAGAACTTTCTTCAATCTTAATTTAGTGATAAATAGAACCAACACGAAAATAGCAAATTAATAATAAGCCTTGTCAATTCCCTATAACAAAAATACAGGAAAGATAGATTTTGTTACATGCACATAACAAAGGCACTTCAAATTTCAACTTACAAGGCTCCAAAGATAAAGATAAAGTTCTAAGTGCATTGTCTAGATCAACAATAAGATTATTCACATCCTCAATCCCATATTCACATACTGCAGTAAAACAGTTATCCTGATGAGGGACTTCATACTCCCTGCCAAAATACTAATCATTATGGATTAAATTTCAAAATGATCTTCTAAAGTTGCATTAATCATTGCATTAGAAGCTGCGCCTAGAAGTTAGCAAACAAAAACTAATCATTATGGACAAAAATCATATGGCCTTCTTGTAAACCAATGCAAATTTCAATGTCAAAAGTTGCATGTATTATTGATTATATTGGAGATCATTGTACACTGGAAATATAAAAGAAGAAAATGTATAACAACAAAAAATAAATACTATTAATTAGAACCAACAATCAAGAGTAAGAAAGTAATAATAAATAAAGTTATCTTGAGCATACAGACCATTTTTCTTTAATTGTCTATAATTCGCTTTGCTCCTTTAACTAATAATAAATAATTTTCATATTAATAAGAAATTATCTTGAGCTTGACTTAAAAATAGTTACTATAAACTCAAAAAATTTACTGTAAGATGTTTTTTAAAATAGTTACTATAAATTAAATTCTAAAGAATTGACCAAAAAGTGCTTTTTTTGTCGGAAAAAAGTGTGTAAAAAGTCATATTGGCATTTCTCATATTGCTATTCATGTTCTCACCAGGTAATACTTTAAATACAACACCCTATCACTCTTTCTCTTTGTTACTCTCCCCATTTGTTAAACCATGAAGTGGACAACATGAAAGTCCAAGTCCAACACCATGGCAATATTTATGGTGTTTCTTTACCTGAGTTTCTCCATGGAGGTCTGCAATATTCTCTTTGCTTCAAATTTTGATATTAAGAAAATTTTTAAGACTTTGGATAAAAGAAAGAATAGCTAGCAGCAACAGTACCCTAAAACATGTCACCATGGAATATTAAATTTTCATAATATTTACTTTATTCAGGACCTGGTTGTTCTTCTCTGGGAGTTGGAGCATTCTCAAAAAATGGACCCTTCACACCAAATAGACAATTTCTAATTAAAAATTTGCTGGAATGGCATGCATTGTATCCAAGTTCATATCATGCTTCTTAGGACTCCATGATAAATGAATATACATTTGGACAAAAAAATATCAAAATAGCAAGTAATATAAAAGATCAATAGTTCTTACACCTACCTCTTATAAGGGTCCTCTGTTCTTACAAAAATTCCTAAAGAAGTAGCTCCAATACCAAGTTGAAGACTGAGTATTGTCAAGAATTGATTGAGTGAAAAACTACTCAACAAGGCATATATTCATATACATTCCATGTTTAATTTTAAGAGAAGTAAACATAAATGCAATTCCCAAAGTTTATAAGATAAGCACTATGCATGAATCTAAACATTCATGTATCCTAGACTTTCAATACAACAATTCCCAAATATCTAAGATTCGTTTCCAACAATTACTAAAGAATATAACACATAAAAATCATACACAATTTTAACCCCACAACAGTACCCACAACATTCAGAGCATAATTAATCAGTAAATTGAGTCATGAATCGCCACAAACGAGGCATACCCAAAACGTAGAAACGAACCCAAAACATATTCAACCCTCCAATAAATATAATAACAGCAAAAAATTTAAACCCTTCCTCCCCCTTTGTTGAGCACGACGACCCCACTCCTACCCAACCCCTGACCAAGCTCTCCCTGTCTTCCCCTGTCCCAACAGGTGGTCCCACAAAAACCCATATGATCATATACACACACACACACACACATACACAAAACTGAGAAGAAAGAATGTGATAAAGGTTGGCAACGGCGAAGACAGGGTCATGCTCATGGGTGAAAATTATAACAGAAAAAAATGAATTACACCTTAAGGTCAGCAATATGGGTACCTGTATCACGATGTGGAATCATAGACGACGGCGTTACACACAGGAGCAAGGACACCGACTGTGGGAGTGACGGAGGTCGCGATGGAGAGTGGGTCAGAGAGTGGAGAAGACTAGGGCACGATGAATGTAAATTATAAAAGGTAAAAATCCTTTTAATTTTTGGATTCAAAGAAAACGATGACGATTTTCCTCACACGCGTCGTCGTATTGACCATATGAAGATGGTTATCCAAGAACCGTCTTTGAAATGTTCCTAGTATTTACAAAAATACCACCGCGCTGGATACGATGATGGGTTTACGACAACCGTCGTTAATTGGGCGTCGTTATATTGTGCTTTTGTAGTAGTGCTTTGTTTTTATTTTTAAAATATTTTAAATAATATACTTTTATTATAATGAAATTTTATTTTTTACTTAATTTAAATAAAAAATTATCCTTTCTTTTCCTTTTGCTATCGGTCTTTAAATGCTTATTTGTTGGTTAATTACACTTGTTCATAAGAAAATAGTAATATTAGTTATATAAATGTGATGTAAAATCTTAAATATTTTTTCTAACTCGTGTTTTTTTTTATATATATATTGGTCTCCCTTATATTAAAATCTTGACTCCACCTTGATTGATTGTGAACATATTAATTTTGTTTAGCACTTGTTGATAACCATCAGTTACCAAACATCATGTTGAGTTCATTAATTGTGTACTAAAGGATCGTTTATTTCACAAAATTATTTTGTATTCTTTGGAATCACATCCTCATAAATATTGTAGTTGAGAATGTTATTCCTTAAGATATATAAAAATGTGTTTAGTTAATTCTTAACATTCATGTGAATATTTTTAAAGTTTTAAAATAATAAACAAAAAAAAGTAATATGGAAATTATAGTGTATAATTAAGAAATAATTTGTCACATTCCTATGGGATTATAACTTTCCTGTCCCATTAATTAGTATGGGAATAAAAATTATGTAAACATGAGAATGTAATTTTTATAAGAATGAAAGATATATGAGAATCTTTTCTAATAACTTTCTAAAAAACATGAAAATGAATATTCTTATTTTTGTATTTTAAAAGATGTAAGATGATTTCATGAAATAAATGCTTCCTAATTTCAACTCAAGTAAAAAATCAAATCATTATCAATCATGTCGAGAGTAAATAAATTATAAACAAATTCATACAACCTTTAGATATCACTTACCAAAAACATTTTTCACCTTTTGCTAAATATCATAACATGTTTTGTAAGGCCAAAAAAGCACCACCAATTTAGGTCAATTGATTGTCGTAAGAGGGAAAATAATTGACAATCCACCTACGGCCACTCATCCTTCCTCTCACTACTAATCTCATAAGCCTTCTTCCCGAGGTGTTCAATGAGTCGCTAGCCTCAGAACCAAATATCAGCAACACTTACTAAAGCAAGTAATTTCTTACCATTCATCATCATGTCTTTAATGATGACCGAAAAGCCAAAAAAACACAAAAGAAACTACCCCTTTCTTATGCAACTCAATTTTAGGGTATGCTATCCATGTGGACAAACAACACCTGAAAACAAGTTAGGTTAGCAAGGATTAGTCACAAGGAATTAAGATCGAACAACACCATATAGTTGTAAAATCATAGGTATCGACTAGGAAACATTGAACAATAGAAAAAAAACCATGCCAAAATATAGTTACAATGCATGACTTTTGTCTTAGGCTGTTTAGCAAAACTAGTTAAAAAAAGTTAGTTAAAACTTGAAAAATTAGTTTATTAAATTATACATATTTGATAAAACTAAATGTTGAAATAATTTAAAAGTGTAAAATTATTGAAAAACAATAAAAATATTATTTATTTTTAAAAAAAGAAGCAAAAAATTTAAAAAATATATTAAAGATAAAAAATATAAAAATCTAGAAATTAAAAATTAACATTTTAAAAAATGCTACTTTAAGTATTATTTAAAAAATGTTAAAAATTATTAAAAAGAATTATTTATCAATCAGTCAAATAAATTTTTAAGTAATAAAAAATTGAAATTAATTAAACTACCTTATTTAACATAACTTTTAAAATATGATAATAGAACTAGGAATAAATGATGAATTTGGTAAAGGTGACACAACAAAAGCACTACAAGAAAACTCGCATCGCCAACATGTCATAGTAAAATTTAGGTCACAATTGCTAATTGCGTGTCAGTATTTTCGTTAACGTTGTTATATAATGATTAGGAACTAAAAAATATAATTTTTGAAATTTGATCAACTAAAATATTTTATTTTTCAATTTGGAGGTAAAAAAACGAATTTATCCCTAATTTCAATAATTGGAACATAATTAAACGTATTCCATATAATTAAAAGGATTAAAGTATAATATATATTGTTCTCTCAATAAAAGAGTAGAAAATAAACATCTCTTAAAAACATGAAATATAATTTACTTGCTATCCATTATTTTAAAAGTAATGGTTCAGAAATTAATAAATATTTTTATTAAAAATGAAAAAAAAATGTATTTGATGATGTTAAAATTACAATTTTAAATTAATATTCACTTTTAATTCTTTAATCTTAACCACAAATGATTAGCAGAAAGGTAATGATATATGAGTAAACATATCACATTTTTCAGTGATTGTAAAATTGTTTTTTTTTTACAGATAAATTTGTTTGTTATATACGGATTGTTTTCTTTTGTATTTTAAAATTAGGGGTCCATTAGACCTTCTATATACGTATATATGTATAACCACTTTTCAGTATAAATATATAATATAATAGAAGAATATTTTTACCAATTAATACAGCTCTTTTATGAATAAAGAAATCATATGATTCATATCTCAGTGTCCACTAGAAAGGGCCAAAACTCCGGCTGAAATGAATATAAAAAAAATGTGCTTATATAGGACTTGGAGCTTGTGAGATTATGATTATGAGCAGTTCAATAACCGAGGAGCGACAGAGCCGCATAGAGACGGCAAAACTATTATCTGATTCTGGGTGTTCCATCAAATTCATTAAATTAAGACAAGTGGCAACGCTTGCACTTAGATCTTTATCTTCATAAATGAGTGACGGAGACACCATACATAAGAATAAGAGACACATAATGAAAGATCCAAGTTGTGGATGCTCCTTTACCTCGTTCAAAAAACAATAATAATTAACTTAATGGCTATATATATATATATATGTGTGTGATTAATTATTATTAGTGCGAATACATGATTAATTAATAGAAAAAGAATATGTTTGGAAATAAGTTATTTTAAAAAATACTAATAATTTATAAAATTATAATTAGCCACTTAACTATATAAAAGGAACTGATATGCATTTACAATATTTGCATTTTATTTTCTTTAATAAGAATATGAATATAATTTTATAATTTAGTTGCAAATCAAGAGAGTGAAAGGAAATAAATCGTATATAGAATAGATCGTGTTGAAAATAAAAATATGTATTTTATACTAATATCATGTTAAAAAAAAAAAGTAAAAACGAAAAGGGACATGCCTAATGTAAACATAGAATAAAATTAGAGCAGAGTGAGAGTATTTGCGAGGAAGAGATCCAAAAGAGAAGAAAGTGGTAAAAAGCTGCACATTTTGCCCTCTGCAACGCGTATTACGTACATCTTAGCTGTTGTTAATTTGTGCAAGTAATGACATGTGGGGTTCAATATTCCAACCACACAGATTTCGTGTAACAATATACCTAACCCCATTCTTTCAAACGCAATGTACTAGCCAAATTTAGCTGTACCATATATATATATATATATATATATATATATATATATATATATATGTAATTAATCTTAAAAAACGATTTGAATAATTTCTTAAACGAGTTATATAATTTTGTTTGTCACTAAAGATGTCCATTAGTATATGGCATTAGTGTAAAACAGTATATAATTTGTAACATATAGAATATAGATCCCACATGCATAGCATACGCTCCTAAAGAAATTTTGGGCTTCTGTGTAAATAAGCTAAAATTTAAAAGAATATTTGACTTTAGTTTGTGTATCTGCATATGCAAGAACAACACATTATTTTCTCATCCTCTTATTGCATAAACCTTTTTACAGTGCCCTTTAAAACATGCTATATTGACTTATAACATTTTAGTAATTTTATAGTGGAAGCTATAGGGACTTGAATTGGCAAGTGTAGTATATTGAGATCATGTACAGATAATTCTGCCAGTACATGAAGATGAAAGAACAAAAAATAATGGCTATGTACTCTATATAATATAATAGCTACCTAGCTAAGGATGAATATATTGCTTGATAAAATTAATTAGTCACACTACGGTAATAATTACTTAATCACACTGAGTTAATATGAATCACACTATGTTATAAAAAGTAAATTCAGAATAACTTATGATGTAGTCCTTTTGTCTAAAATTATTAATATCTGAATATTATATATGTAAAATATTATTTAACACATCTAATGTGTTAGATTTTTTAAAAAATCCTTTAATATTAATGAATGTTTTTCATTAGCTAGTTTCTTTATTTGTTGTTAATTAAGAGCATTTTTAATAGAAGTACTTATTCGAGCTATTTGATTTTAAGTAGTGTTGTTTAATATATATTTTTTAAACTGGATCATATGACAATTGACATAGTGTAAATATTATTATTTAACAAATTTATATCATAAATAAAATATTTTTTAAACAATATAGAACACAAAATTAAATTAATCACTCATTTTAATAATCTTAACATTAAACTAAATTTCATATAAAATGTTTAAATTTATATGAAATTGTAAGATCATACAAAATTATTATAAATAATTATGTATTATAAATATTCTAAAATCATACACCAGAAGTGATGATATTTACCCATCTTTTGTATTAATTACATCATTTGTATATCATTTTCATTTCAATAATAAATTAATCTCCTCCAAAACTTTTGCCTCAAAACATGTAATAACATTTCCCCCTCAAAACAGTTGCCAGACAAAGTTTTGGGGAAGAAATCAATTTGGCTATTCATATTATTTATTCTTGACCCACAATTTGCCACCTTGGAACTAAATTAGTATCTTCTTTGAGAGTTGATAATCCTTAAAAAATAAACATAAAAATAAAATTATATGATTGAGATCTAAGCAATTTATTTATTTTTTTAATTAAAGACTAACAGTTTGGATCTACGTGGAATGCTATGGTCATTTCGGGGAAGGAAATTGAATAAGAAAATGTGTCCACATCCATTCTTCCTCCCTCAAGGTATGAGGCACAATAAATAAAATACATTATACATAGCCATTAACAACATTTCTCTCTCTCTCTCTCTCTCTCTCTCTCTCTCTCTCTGTATTTATAAAAATCAAAAGTGGGAAAAATCTGGGGACCAGCAGAGTTCCGATTACTTTATTGACTCTCTCTCTTTGCATTTGTAAACAAGGATTCATCTAATCCTTGCTCCCAACAGACACAGCTCCATATTATTTGTTTTGTTCCCTTTTCAAAATTTCCTTTTATATATTTGTTCTTCTTCTCCTTTTGCATATCCATGCCTTATGTTATGCACCTATAAATATGTGATTCCCCTTCTTTTTCCTTAACAATCACACAAATTAACCAAACCAAAACCCCACTTCCAATTTTCTCTTCTATGTGCCTCTAGCTTGTTCTAATTTGAATAATTTGGCATGGAAAACATGAGGCTCATGAGGAAACACAACACTACTCACACATGCATGGCCAATAATTCACACGCACCTTCTTCTTCCCTAGCCATGCACAAAGATTCCCACGTGATATCCAAAACCAAACCAAAGATTCGCATAATCCACATATTTGCACCCGAGATCATAAAAACCGATGTGGAGAACTTCAGGGAGCTTGTGCAGAAGCTAACTGGGAAACCAAGTGGAGAAAATTCGAAGTACTGTTGCAACAACAAGAAGAACAAGGCAATTGCAAGAACAAGGGTTGTGGCAAAAAGAAGAGAGGAATTAGAATCTTATTCAAGTGAGAGTGGCATGTCAGAGGATCATCACAACAACACAGTGAAAATTAATAATAATAATAATAATAATAATAATAATAATAATAATAATAATAATAGTGGGTGTTGTCGGAGGTTGGATGTGACAATAAGAGACAAAGTCAAAGAAGAGGTTAATGGGTTTTGTTGCAGTGATGATCAAAGTAATTCTTCTAGTGGGTACTTGGGAGGGTTCTCTGATTTGGAAGGGTTCATTTCTGAGATTGGTGGGTTTCCTTTGCTTCCTTTGGATGGGAATCACATGCATATGCTACAAGGGTTTGAAGAATCTCAGCTTCTATAGGATAGATATTTATATATGTTACTTAGATCATATCATATATATTGCTAGAGAGATATGTCTTTCTTCAATTTGGTGATGATTCATATAAATATAGCGTTTTGTGTTTGATTATGAAATGTTAATTTGGCTTTCTTATGATATATATAGAATGGCTGAATTATCAGTTTCATTTCCATTTCCTGCTCCAAATTTTGATTTCTCACATGCTTAAATATGTATTTTGCATTGTTTCACTTCCGAGAGACCAGAAAAATCAAAGACTTTCAAGCTGAATATACATATCATGCATTAACTAATATGGGCACATTAATTTGATTCACTTTTATGACGAATAGAAGAATATTAGGCTGTATTTGTTTGAAAGAAAGGAAATAATATAGTAAAGAAATTTTATATTATATTTTGTGAAATCCACACATCTCTTATACATTATTTTAATTCAAGAATTTATCTTCTATCTACACCCGGAGCCAATCTCCTATCGGTCCTGCCACCATGCCGCAGAATCGTTTCCGTCTCCTACTTAGCACGGTGTTATTGGCTTTCTCTCTTTAAGGGTTAAGAAGACCCCGGATTTAGGTATCGTATGTATTTTTTTCACTCTATTTCTCTCCTCTAAATCAAATATATCCTAATACCCTAATGAGAACGAAATTTGGTTTTTTCAATTCTGTGTTTTATTAAGGATCTGATAAGATCGTTCAGGCTTGACAGACACATTTATCAGACTTTTTTCTAATTAATTAAAGGAGTTCACAACATTTTTATCATTATATAAAGTATGATTGAATTTATTTTTGAACAAAATATAATTTAATATATTATTAAAAATAGTGTATTGTATAAAGGATAAATTGAATATTCAAAAGATTTGAATTTATTTCTACTCAAAATATCTACTGAAATGAAAAGAAAAGAAAATAGTGAGATTCACTACAATTTTTAATGCTACACTGGAGAAGTCTCTAATCTTCAATTAACTTCTCTCCATCACACATTTTTTCATTTAAAAATCAGAAAAGCAAACAAAGGATAAATATTTTGATTACTTAGCAAGCAAAAGAATCAAGAAACGACAAACGTTATGTATTGCTTTTCTTGCTAGAATTAACAATGATATTTCAGGTCCAAATGCATGGTTTTCTATGTATCATTATCTTCCAAGAATTATTCATATATATGGAGAAAAATATTTGCACTTATAAAACAATACAATATTTTTACACTCTACTACTTGTTCGAGGGAAAAAGAAATAGGAAAAAGTTAAATGTATATGTCCTAATTTTTGGGTGTACGAGTGAAGGGAAGACAAAAATAGAGAGAGAAAAATAAAGGAAGAAGCAAAATAAACTAATTAATAGATGTAATAAATGATGTGATGAAAAAATAAAAAGAGAAGTTGAGTATGTACGGTTTCCTATTCTATTATCTAAAACATAACATAAGAATGATGTGAATTTTTTTATGTACAAATGTCATTTCTAAATTAAAAAACCAGACATGTAGTTCTGGTAAGCTAGCTATTTCAGTTCAGTAAGCATTCTTTAATCTTACGCATCCATATATATCCAGTCGTACCCAACTTGGAATACTCTACTAGAATTTCGAAACACCAACTAGGGTTTTGAAACTTAAAAGGAGTGCATGCGGCTGAAGTACATCACATCGACCATTTTAAAATGACTTTGTTTTTAAAACCTTCTTAATAAGTTAATATAACGTTATTAGGGAGGTCGTTGAATTTCATTTTTCTATAATAATAAAGTGTGTATAAAATTATAAATTAAAGATATATTTTTTAATTTAAAGTGAGCTATAATGAAGTGTTTAATTTTAAAAAAATAAATGCATTACTTTGTTTTTCTATATATTTTCTCACCATAGAGAAGTTAAAAATATGAAGATATTACATTATTGTACCAAAACAAAATTAAAGGGATGGTTTTAATTAGATTGATATCATGTTTTTATCTAGCTACTATATAGGATCAAATTTCATTAATTTTTTTATTACTAAGGGAAAATAAAGGGTTTCGTTGCCTTCCAATTATCAAATTATCGAAGCCAATTATTACCATGAATCTTCAAGATATGTGTGCTTTCCAAAAACTAATGTACATATTTCTTTCATTTTTTTGGCCCATGACACCCTTGTAGAAACAGATTTTATATTCTTTATCAAGTGTTAAGGAGTGTTTTTAAAACACCTGTTAAGGATTTAAAAATTAAAACTGTTAAATAAATTTTTTTTATCATATTAAATATTGTATTCACATTCACAAATTCTAATATCTTAATCAGTATCATTTACCAATAATGATTAGTTCAAGTGATTGGAGTTTCAATTCTTTAAGTATCTAAGCAGAAGTTTAAATTTTGATTAGTAAGAAGTCAATTATTGAGAAAGGACAGTTCAGGCCAACAAATTCTTTAGATAAGTTTAAAATATCACATTGACCGATTAGGATACTCCTTTATAATCATGTGATTAGAAAAAAAATTAGGATCATTTTCCCATGAAAAACTAGCTATAGTCGTACTTTTAATATTATCATCAATTGAGAATTCTGAGTTTGTTGAGATTCGACTTGACCTTAGAGAAACTTGTTCCTCCAGGTGAAACATAAGATAGATCATTATGACAAAGGAGTCTAGGGTACGCAACCCAAACTCCTATGTAAGTTACAAAGCAGTACCGTGGCCGTTGAATCGAAATAATGAGATTTGTGTTGAAACTCGTAACCGGTTGTGTAGAGTGTTTTACCTATTAATGATTTTGACTTTCTAATACGCATGATTGTCTTTTCCCAAGCAATTTTCTCTCCCATGATTTTTAGTAATATTTCTTCTGCTTTCCTAAGTTCTTTTTCTCTCCATTCTCCTCTCCGGCATGGCTCGGATCGCCATCCTGCTCATCAGAAAACATCGCCGCTTCCTCCGCACCGACGGCAACCTCTTCGTCACGGCCAAGAGCAGAAGGGCGGTGAAACCACCATAATGATGCAGCGGCAAGAAGAAAGGACTGAAGGCTTGTATAAGGATATGAGCGCAACAAAATTTTGTTTGAAGGCCACGCTAGAGTTTGTTACCTAGAGTTTGTTATCAAGAGCTCGACATAAAGAGAGTTAGAGGTCGACCCATGGGGAAAGGTAGTTAAACAAGATCTAATGGAATAGAATATAAATTGGCAGACAGTGTGTCTTAGGACGAAATGGAGAAAAGCTATAAGCTTGATAGAGGATTAAACCTCTAGGCGATGTTTGCCCACCACACTCGCCCATCCGCTAATTTCATCCTAAACCTCAATCTATGCTCCCTCAATTTACCCGTTAGTAATTGAAATTAAATTTCATCCTAAAAATTAAATATTGAATAAAATAAATTCTATTGTAAGACATTGATGATATATTTGTTTTTGTCTTATTTACTTTAGAGTTGTCTATAAACTTGGGAAGCTGTAGTAATTTCCTTTTGTTTTATGTTTTTGTTTCCATATTCATTTAATAAGAAATTTAATTTCAATTATTATCCATTTTTCTACATAAAATGATAATTAATTTATTTTTTCTAGTGGATTACAAATTTTACTTTTTTCTTAATCAATATCAAAATATTATAAACCTAACACCATAAAAAATAAACTCTTCAAATTAATCAGTTATTTAAATTTTTTCTTTAAAAAATAAACAATTTAAATAAATAGTTTAAATTAAACCAAGTTTATTTTATATTCAAAAGTATCTAACCTAATACACTTATACAGTAAACCTATTAAAATTTCAGGAATCAATTTCATCATGATTCAACAATTACCATACCATACATTTTATTTTATTCAATAATTAATT
>PYAF01002792.1:30608-73262 GCA_007407185.1 Glycine tomentella
ATAATTATAAAAATTAATTAACAAAATCAAAAATAATTAAATCTTATTTAATATATTATAAGTTAATATTAATAAAAAAAATATTTTCATCTAAATTTAAGTCTTTTGAAATATAAATTTTAACATTACTAAAATAATATTGAAAATATATTAAATAAATAAATATAACATAAATTAATAAAATATTAAATAAAATCATAAAAATACAAAATATTAAATCAAATTGCAAAAGTTTAAATTATTTTTATTTTTAAATAATTAAATTAAAACTAATTTTCATAATTTTTAAAAAAGCAAAAATAAAATTAAAACAGATAATAAATACAAAATTTTAAAAAAAAGGGTCATACGACTTTGAAGTCGTATGTCCACAAAAAAAAGTTTACTACTTCCATCAAAATTGTAAAAAAAAAAAATATGTTACGACTTTAAAGTTGTAAATTTTTTTAAAAAATTATACTAAAGTTGTAAAAAAATTTGCGGCTTCAGATAAAAAAAAATTTTAAAAATAGAAGTCGTAATAGGGATTACGATTTCTAACTCAGAAGTCGTAACACTTATTACGACTTACCCCATTTAATAATTTATTTAAATTCTATCCTCAAATGATAATTAAATTTTTTTTACTCCTTTCCGATAAAAGAGATAGAGGGAGGTGACGGTCTTCTTTGGAAGTTTGTAAGGTAAAAATAAACAAAAAAATTGTATCCATTTCGTAGGATTAAAACTTTTCATTTCTTTTTTCTAAAGAAAAATTATAATAATATTTGTTTTCACAAGTTTTCAGTTTTCACACATTAGTGCTTGACTTTTACCTAACAAGTGGTTTCTTCTCATACCATACATACCACTTTTGAAAAAAGATTGCCAAGGACCTGGGCCCGTTTTGTCACTTCACCTAAACTTGTAATCAAAGAATCTATACTATAGTAAAACAACATTTTTTTTGCCAAGTGTCACATTAGTGTGCATTCTCAGCTTCGTACAACAGCTGTTGTGTTAGTGTCCAATTTTAGCTTCAGAAAAACTTTCACTCACCACTCCATACCTCAAGTTGGGAAACTTTAACCCACCATTCAGATTTTCTCTCTCCTTAAATATCCAAATTCAAAATTTCTGTTTCTCGACTTCACACCTTTTTTTGTTAAAAAAAAAAAAGAAACGCCAATTTCTCAGCTTCACCACACGTGACCCACCTAGGCTTTGAAAAATAGGCTCTGCTACCTACTGTGTGTATGATTTGACGTCGCCGAGCTAGGAAGACTAACATGTTCAAGGCTAAGCTGTTATCTCAATCAACAAAACCAACATCCTTTTCATTTTGCGTTTTCATCATTCTGCTGCTCCATTTTCGGATTTCATCTTTGCTTGTGGTAACTCCTTCGTAAACACGTTCCTTTTACCTTTCTAACTCATTTTAAGTCATTTTGTAATCTTTTGCTAAGCTTTCTTCTGATATGTTGTTTAATTTTGATTGTTTAGCTTCTGTATCTTCTACGTTAATATCAGTCGCTCCATTTTCCGGGTTATCTTCATAGCAGCTACTTTAGTTTTTGGCTTTGCTTGTGGTAACTCCTGTAGCTTGCTTTTCTCCTATGTTCTTGGTAAACATGTTCCTGTTACTTTCTAACGCATTTTAAGTCCTTTTGTAATCTTTTACTAAGCTCGATACATCATGTGCTACGTTACAACTGCAGGTTTCATGTGGTAGTACTGTTAAAAATTGGTTATGATCATGTGAAACATCTGTAAAAAAAAATTTGTGAAGCTATTTATGCCATTTTGGTTTTTTTAAAACTTGTTCCTTTGTACACATTTGTGAACCTGTATGTAAAAACTACCTGAATTTATGTTGTATCAACAATTAAGCATTTGTGAAGTTGTTTATGCCATTTTGGTATTTCTAAAACTTGTTCCTTTGTAGACATTTGTGAACCTGTATGTAAAAACCACCTAAGTTTGTGTTGTATCAACAATTAAACATTTGTCAAGTTGTTTATGTTATATATGTTGTCCAATTGTAGACATTTCTGACATTTTACAAACCTCTTTGTTTGTAGTGCTCGAACAAACAGTAATGACTACTAATAAGTTTTTAATTCATGTGATACCAGATATTTACATCCATTTGGATCATTATACATAACTTCAATTTGTGTATTTGGTTAGGACTATTTCGTAGATTGAAGGTATAGCTAAAATTAATGATAGCAAGGAAACATGGAAGATTACTATTTGACTTATGAACATGTGAACTATTCACATATCACCTAAGTCTACCATTGAGCTTAAATTGATGGACAAGGAGGTCAGATTAAGTTATTGAAAATGTAACTATAACACTATTTACCATAAACAAAATTTGAAGTTTGGTTTTAATATTGTTTCTGTAGGGTGATAAAATTGTTGCTAAAATCAAGAATGTTGATCAACAGTTGCTTAACGTAAATTTCCAAATAAGTAACACTTATATAATCCAAAACTTTGAGGTAGACAAAAATTCTGGTCAGTACAAGGCTACCCACCATCCATTCAAAATAAACTTTGTCAAAGCAACTAAGATAACACCCCATGAAATACCTGACATTCCTGATCAATGTACACTTTCACAATGTTTGATGACATTGTAAATGGCTCTGCCTCACCTGCTTTTCTAATAGATACAATCTTTGCATGTGGGACAAAGTTGATTCATTAACAACAAACAACTTTCTTTCTTTAATTGTGCTTTTATGTTTAATTCATGTTAAAGATGTTATTGGTGTTAGAAATGAAGAAGATCATGAAAAATCAAGTTTAGGATGATCACAAGTTTTGATTTTACATGCCCACTCAAATTGATGTCATATGTATTTTGTTCAAAGCTTGGTTCAAGAAATTATAACCTCTTATTCCTCACTTAGGTTGATTAAGTCATGCATTCATTCATTAATTTATGATTAAGTCATATGAAATCATTAATCAATTGGTATGACATTAAGGCATTAAGGTTTTCATAAAAAATATTTTTCACTGTTTTAATCGATTACCAATATGATATAATCGATTAAATGCATGTCAACAAAACTGCATATTGTCATATGAACACTTTAATCAATTCCCAATAATTCGTAATCGATTAAATTAGTCTAACTTTGTTTAAGTCGTTCTGTGATAATCGATTACTTCACGAAATAATCAATTATCTGAGTATCTACATAATTCTCATAAGCATTTTTTTTGGTTTAATCGATTACCAGATTGTTGTAATCGATTAAATATGCATTGACGAGTTTCTCACACTTCCTGTGATAATCGATTATTTGAGACATTAATCGATTACATTAGTGTATCAGAAAATCCTGACCTCCTGGAATAATCGATTACAAGAAGGGTTAATTGATTATTTGTTCTTGAGATTTTTTCCAGATTTCTAATGAACACGTTAATCGATTATTTTAGAATTTTAATCGATTACTTGAGTTAAAATAATCGATTACACTTACGGAATAATCAATTACAGGTAGTTAATTCTGTTTCTTATAAATAGAAAGAGTTTATTCTGTTTAGAGAGTTCCTTGGGTTTTCGAACAAGCCTTGCAAAAATCACTTTCTGAGAGTTCTAAAGTCACAAAGGCATATTAGAAACAGAAATTCAAAATAGATTCAAAGATCATGGAGATTTTCATTTGTTGAGTCATCTACTCCATGTGAAGCTTGTGTTCAAGTAATTGGTCAAAAGATTTCATCAAGAAAGATCATGGCATTCATTCTCAATCTGGTTTGATCATTTAATTTCGTTCATTGCACTGAGGAAATTGAGGTGATATCTTTCTTGAATCAATTTCATTGTTGTTTTGATTAAAACTGTTTGTTTTGTTGTTGATTGTTCATATAACAAATAGTGATCTTTAAAGCTTTGCTAGATAGGTTTCTAGTGGTTAAAACAGAGAGGGGATCTCTCGTTCTTAGATCTTTTGAAAAGTCTATAGGTTTAGATTTTGAATGTTACCTAGGGAGAGTAAGAGAGATCTTTGTAAGCTTGTAAAGATATTATATTTGTTATAGTGGAAACTCTAATTAAGATTGATTAGAAGTAAACTGGACGTAGCCTCCGGGGTTGAGGTGAACCAGTATAAATCTTGTGTATGATTGTATTGTTCTGTTCATATTCATATTGTTCTCGAAGTATTATCTTTGTTCATATCACAAGTATGGTTTTTGCTCTAGAGTGGTTTGATTGAGACAAAGGTTGCTTTTAAAAGTTTGATTTCTTAATTGGTTTAAGATACGATCCTTCTTTCAAAAACTTTCGTTGTGTTTGAAATTTGTTTTAAATTTTAAAAACTCTGAGGTAAAACCAATTCACCCCCCTCTTGGTTATTTGCATAAGTGTTCATTATATTTTCAATTGGTAAGGTTGTTGACATTGGTCAGTGAAATCTTGATGGAAACCAAAGAAAGTTGTTTTTACACTGAAAGATGAATGGTATTTATTATCTCTCTCAGTGTTTTATGTATTGTATTCTTTGTGTTATAAAAACTGTATACCTTTTAACGACTTTTTTATTTCTGTTATTGAACAGTGGTAGGGTAATAAGTTGTACTTTGTGGGAAGCACTTGCTATCAAGTTTAAAGACTATTTTGATAGACATGATGCAGGGCCTGTGGTATTACTACTGACTATGGCTAAAGTTAAGGAAGCTAGAGGTTTGTCGTTAATAGTATAGATTGTAGAATGCACTTAAACTTTATTAATTATATTGTTGTTAGCGTCCTTATATACCTATGGTTTGTTCACATGCAGTTATCCTATAGCTATACAGAATTCAATGTATGGGAATGATTTATTTATGAATACAGATATTAAGGAGATAGTGGATGTCAAGGATCGATTGGTTGTTTTTTATTTATATATTATAAATGTCTTAAATCATTTAGTGTTATCTATTGTACTATTTTGATATTGTTATGTGTCTTTATTTCAGAATGGATCCAAGTCAAGTATCCATCAAAACATGTACCCAACTTGAAAGTCAGATTTCAAGTTCTTCAGTGTATTCTATTGGGGATCAGTTTCTTCATAATTCACAAGTGAAATATTTAGATCAACTTAGCCAAGTGAAAACGGTTTGAATTAACATTGCTACATTATTTTCCTTTCAGTTTTGTAGTCATCAACTGTATTCAAGGATAATATGATCACCTGCTATTGCTGCAGGATTTTATGTGTGATAGTGGGTGGCTACTATAACTAAGTTGTTGGTAGCTAATGGTTGGATTTATGATGTCTGTCCCAAATGCAACAAGAATGTCGATGCAAAGTCTAAGCCTTTTGTTTGTGTTGGCTGTGGCAATCAAAGTGGAACCACGCAACCAAGGTCAGTTTAACTTATATGATGTGTAGTTTCAATTATGAGCAATTGATGTCTGTTGATAACCATTTGATACATATTAATCATAGGTTTCGTGTTTAGGTCAGAGTATCACAGTCACATGAATTTGCAAATTTTACATTGTGGGATCGTGAATGTGTTGTCCTCATTAACGAGACTGCAGCTGATATCAAGCAGAAATTGATTGCTGGGGTGAACCGTGCTACGTTTGAAGACACATTATGAGACTATTGCTTTTAAACACATCAAATTGTAATTGTCATGTTAATAATATCATAATTGTAATTACATGGGAAGGGAATTTGATCCAAGAGACATACCGGAAGCTCTGGATCATGTGTTGGGTAAAAAATTGGCATTCAAATTTAAAGTTATACCTGGAAATACACGACATTCGGTTTTTCAAATATCTGAAGATCAGACATTAATTAGCTCTGTGCTAGCCAAGCTACCAACCCTTCGCAAAGAGGTAACGTTTGTTGTTTTGTACATGGTTAACAATTATGAAAGTATATAAACTAATCCAAACCTTATTTATATTAAGGATGAAGCTGATCCATCTATTTCATTAGTGTCTCTGAATCATGATGGTCTTGACAGTGTAAGTGATGAAGTGTTAACTGCTTTATTTATACATAAGTGTATCCAGGAGTGTTGTGTGACTAATATATTTCTTCAAATTATATTTGCTGCAGCAATGCTTCTCAGCCACTGCTGAGTTTGATCCAAATTCAATTTCCTCGATAACACCAGCTAAACGAAATTTGGGAGTCACTGATAGTCAATTGGAAAACATACCATTTGAGGATTTATCACAAATTCAACTATCATGTACTACGTTGAGGAAACATATCAACACAGAGTGATGGTTAACCACTGTTTAAGCATTTTGTTAGATACCTATTTTGTAATATATTGCTGATACAGAGCTGACAAATGTGGATATTGTCTTTAGCACTATGGGACAAATGGAGACTGGTTTTTTTGAGCCAATTTTAAATGTAGTGGTTTGTAAACTTCAACTTTTGTTAGCTATATGAACAACTTCATCTTTTGTTAGCATTATGAACAATTTCCCAGTATAAACATCTTTTCTTATCTATATGCAATGGTACCATTTGTAAATATTATATCTGTTTTTGCAATCATACTTTGAAAGTCCATAAATGTAATTCTATCAAAAAGCAAATAGGCTATCTAATTTTTGTTGTCATGTTAAGACAACAACGTATTTAGTACCAAAACCACCTCATTAATACCTTGCCATTACATAAATGTCTGTAAAATGGCTTTTTCCAATATATAAATAGAAAAATCCAATTATAATGTCTGACTTGCAAGATGCAATACAAAAATCAGGTGTTTGGTTAACACAACAACAATTTTTTTGGTGTAGCTATACTATATTTTTCATTTATCTATTAAATACAACCATAGGTTAGTGGTGTTAATAATATATATTGGAACAAAAATATGTTAAAGACAAAAGAGTGATCCCAAAACATTACAATTTACGAGCATGGGATTTGGGAGGATACAAGAAAAAATAAGGACATGGGAGGATACATTACAAAACATTACAATTACAATTCATCACAAAATATGGATGGACATGTGAGGATACAGGAAAAAATATGTACCAGCAACTCAAGTATAACTGCAGACTTTACTACAAAGTGGATTAAAGCTATGCACAAGGCTACTTGACTGTCATGTCCCATTAATTATAAGTGACCAATGAAAGCTATCAGCCAAAAATAGCTGTCAATAAACTTAGCACAATGGCCCACTAAAAATAAAAGCAATGAGTAAATTAAGTATGATATTTATAATATTTAAGATTAAATAATTCAATAAAGCCTCCAACTTTTCTAATCAATTGCCCAAAATTCCCAAAATATAAGCATGGTCAGCTGTTGTCAAATTTGACTTATTTCCACTTGGGTATTGGTACAAAAAGGCCATGCTTATATTAAAATAATTTATGTACCAAGTTTTTTTGTATAACTTACCTCACTTGGTGAGTTACTATTACATCAGAAGGTGAAACCCATTGTATCTGCGTTCATACTCTACTCATTTAATGGTAGTTTAATTGTAGCCTCCTATATCATCTTATTTTTGGATTCATGCAATTGATAAATGGAAGAAAATAGTTGTAATACCTGTCATTATGGTAAACATGCTAGAGTAAAATGGAAACTCATATTAAGAGGCAAGAGATTGGGAGAATGTAATCGTTATACTGCTAATTCGACCCACATTGCCCATGGAAATGAAGGTTCTGCATCTTTTTCATCATTCCATAAGTTGTAGTTGTTGTAGTAACCACTATCTGTAATGGAAGTGTTTCAGAACTAATGTCTTTAATTTGACTTCAACAACAGGTCTTCAACAAACTAATATTAGGATATTAGCTAATATCAGTAACAGTAAGCAACTAAACAATGAAATTCCCATCAAAAGAGGGAAAATTGTCAATAACAGCTCTAGGCTTCCACATTATAGGGTCATTGACTTAAATGCTACAAAAATAACTTCTACCAAAGCACACATAACTAGAGCAATGTTGCTAACATTGTAGAGGAACACATAAATGATGCTCATTATCAGTCAGAACAAGGAAAAAAAAAGAATGTGGAACCCACAGATCATTTTCTGCATGTTATACATGGAGGCATTAAAAATGTCGTACCTAGAGTGCAGGTAACTATAATGCTGACAGTGCATCAATTTCGAGTCACCAATAAGTGTTCATCATTAATACTTAAAAAAATGGCATATGGAATTAGATTTAGTCACCAAAATACTAGTACACCAGTAATGACTGTCTATGCGTGTAGTTTGTGTTTTAATGACAACATTACTAATGTCAAACTAAAGGTGTGGAAATTTAATTTAACTGCAAAATTGGATGTTGAAGATGCAAGATTACATCGAAGGAGCATGATGCAACAAAAGCTTGTATCAATAACTAAAGACCCAACTGCATTCAGGACACACACAAGCAACAAAAATAAAGGTCTGACATTTTTTCACTTATATCCACATCCTATTAATTCATTCATTGTAACCACTTTAATGTTGGCATTAGTAAGGGAAAAAACTAACCATGTGACCTGAATAATACATAATTTGTACTTTCTACAGGAACATTACGCACTGAACAAACAGATCAACACACACATGGAAGTATCATTAATACTCGGCTATAATCCAATGACTTCATAAACAGGAGAAACAAATGTGTCAACCAAATCAATATAGTTCGATGTAATTTACTGAATGAATTTGATGTTGTCTCTTCAGCAGACCATCCAGATACAAGTGATGTTCAAAATGAGAACATCGGTCAAACTGAACAGAGATTTGGAGGTAACTATAATACTAAGATTATTGTACCAATAAGTAGAACATGTTTGAAAACTGTTGTTTAATTGTAGTATTGGTTAATATGCAGAAACAAGTAATTGTTTGCCATGCAATAACATTAACGATATACTATCAGATGGTTTGGATGAATGTGGTGACCAACCTTGCAAACCTTTTTGCATGACTTTATAAATCCTAAACAAATTGTAAATAATATCACAATTTTCCATTGTTGATATCATTTGTTGTTTTGTTATGGCGGACCAATTTTTGTACTTAAAGCTTGAACATCTCACCAAAGGTCTATCCTGCAATGGAACAGTCTATCCATGGATACACAAAATAGAACCAGTAGGAGACAAACACACAACAAACACAAAGGTTTTTTAATTCTTCATTGTTATTGTTAACTTCAACTTTCTGTACTATCACTTTATATGGTTAACAAATTCAAATAGCATATATATTGATCCACCGAGTCGTAACATTGTCCATTGTGCAAAAAGTTTTGATGATGTATTCGGTTCATACACAGAGCATGGAGTATCAGATGGCAGTGATGATAATTCTGACCATATTGGCACAGGTCTGAATGTCTATCATAACAGCTATTGTTTGCAGCACAATTGTGTATGTCATTCTCATGAGTCTTTTGTTTATTAGGATATGTTGATTTAGGAGATCCTACTGAAATGTGTCCATACTGCGAAGCTGCTATGTCGTATGTAGAAAGTGCAAATAAAACTAAAAATCATTGTAAAACCAAATATAGTCTACGTTATCGCATTGGAAGGATACAACTTCCTTTTCTTAAAAATCCGCCAAGCCTGCTGCAACATCTACTATGTGATAGACATTCTCGGGAAAGCATAAATTACCAAGATAATATCCGATCTTACAACATGATGTTTGCTTTCAGCTCTCCTAGTGCCAACATAGATAAAAGTTTATTAAATGGGAAAGGCCCACCAATTTATAGAATTCATAGACAATCATGCCATTTAATTGGTAGCTTATTACCCATGCCTGGAAAACCTCCAAACTTTGCTCAGTTGTATATCTATGACACAAAATGAAATTCAAAACAAAATTGGTGTTGTAAGGTGAGCCCTGTTCAGTCAGTTTCACTTAGATTTGGTGTGTTACAACTACATTCATGTTGATATGTACAAATTGTATCATTTTTCGATTTGTTATCCTTTAAGTTTGATGTAACGAAAATGGTTGTGCCAATGAATTGGGAAAATGACTTCTTATTGTTGTTATTGTGATTCTACTTTTCTTCAGTTATTCTTTAATGCATTTGTGATTAACAAATACACTAAATTCAAAGGATAGATATCAGTAAAAACACTTGACAATACATTGGATAATCATTTTTTTTAGGTTGGAAAAGGAGCTTGATTCACAGCTTGTAGCAAAATTGAAAGACATGCTTGATACACACAATATGTTTGCTAAATCTTTCAAGATGACGAAAGATAGATATGACACCTGTCACACACAGAATGTTAACTTACAATTAATTTCAGATAGGAAAAAAGATGGCAGAATATACAATTTGCCTACAGTTTCGGAGGTTGTTGTAGTCATTGTTGGAGACGCAACTGAAACTATAAACAGAGATATTATTCTTGAAAAACAAAGTGGAAGATTGCAAAGAATCAATGAACTTCATCCAAGTTATCTTGGATTGCAATATCCTTTGTTGTTTCCTTATGGTGAAGATGGCTATCGCAATGATATCAAGCATAGAGATATGAAAGATTCAGATCAAAGAAAGAGAAACAAAGTTACTATCAAAGAGCTATTGTGTTTTAGGCTACAGTCTAGAAGACGCGAGAGTCAAACATTATTGAGGTCCAGAAGATTGTTTCAACAGTTTATTGTTGATGGTTACACTATGATGGAATCAGAGCGATTATGGTTCATAAGGACTCATCAAAAGCAACTTCACTGTGATAAATACAACACATTAATCGAGTCTCAAACTGCAGAAGCATAGCGTGCCAATTGTGGGAAGCTTATTGTTCTCCCTTCGTCCTTTGTTGGTGGCCGCAGATATATGGATCAATTGTACTTTGATGGAATGGTCATATGTAGCAGTGTTGGATTTCCTGATTTATTCTTGACTTTCACTTGTAATCCTTACTAGCCTGAAATTCAAAGGTTTGTGTCACCAGTGAATTTAAATGTTGTTGATCGCCCAGATATTGTAACCAAGGTTTTTAAAATGAAGCTTAATCAACCGATGACTGACTTGAAACATAACCAAGTATTGGGCAATGTTCTAGCATGTAAGACCTTTAGTTGTTATGCATATATTAATGAGTATGCACTTTTATTCAATCAAACCTTAAAACTAACACTTAACTGCTTGCAGATATTTACACAATTGAGTTCCAAAAGTGTGGATTGCCACATGGTCATATAATGCTTTTCTTTTCTTGCATACTTCTAGCAAGTATCCATCTCCTTCAGATATTGATACCATCATCTCAGCTGAGATACCAGATTCAGCTAAGCAACACAACTTTATGAATATATGAAGAATCACATGATGCATGGTCCATGTGGGCATGCTAACACAAAATCTCCCTGCATGAAGGATGGAAGGTGTTCCATATTTTTTCCAAAAAAATGGCAAATTGATACAATTGTTGAACAAGATGGATATCCTATTTATAGAAGGTGTAATCATGGGAAATATATTGAGAAAAATCATGTACCACTAGACAACAGATATGTAGTGCCATACAATGCAAAGCTGTTGTTAAAATATCAGGCTCACATCAATGTAGAATGGTGCAATCAATCAACATCTATCAAATATTTTTTCAAGTACATCAATCAAGGATATGATTATATAACAGCTGCTCCAGTGCCTGTGCAAAATGAGGCTGAATCAATTGTGCAATGTCTTGATGAGATAAAGCACTATGTAGATGGAAGATATATTTCTCCATGTGAAGCTTGCTGGAGAATATTCTCATTCCATATACACAAGAGATCCCCTTGCGGTTGAACGATTATACTTTCACTTGCCTGGAGAAATTCTGTAATATTTGAAGATGATGATGACATTGATGCATTGCTCTCAAAGCCGACCATTAAGGACTCGATGTTTACATCTTGGTTGCATGCTAATACCATCTTCACAGAAGCCAAGCATTTAACTTATGTTCAATTCATCAAAAAATTTACATATGTTGCCAAGGATAGACAATAGAAGCCAAGGAAAAAAGGATACACAATTGGAAGGCTTAACTAGGTTCCTCCAAGTACTGGAGAATTGTATTATCTTAGAATGATGTTGTCAGTGGTCAAAGGGTCAACCAATTATGAATAAATCCATACCGTAGCTGGCTAGCTATATCCTTCCTTCAGAAAAGCATGTTTTGCAATGGGATTTTTGCATGATGACAAGGAATACATTCAGGCTTTGAGAGAAGCGTATCTTTGGGGTTCTGGCCATTTTTAAGGAAATTGTTTGTTACTATGCTTCTCTCAAATAGCATTAACAGACCACACCATGTCTGGGATGGAAACATGCGCTTATTTAATTAATGATATCCTACATGATCAAAGGAAGCTTACAAACATACCATGTATAAAACAGTAGCAATATAGTTTCCATATGAATCAATTTTCTGCGGCAAAATCATAACATACCAGACTTTTCAAATTTTTACACTAGATTTGCAGCTTCCAATGCAAGATTTACAGAACTTGGCACTGTTACATATTGAGGAGATACTGCAGTCAAACCGAAAATCATTAAAGGATTTTCCTACTATGCATTTTCCAAATGGTGTAGCACATACCCGTTATGGTAACAGATACATATATGCTGAACAGTCATGTGACAAGGAGCAATTACAATCTGATTTTGAAACATATGTTGCCACTCTAACAGGCTACAAACCATTACTCATATAAATTTTCCTACAAATACTATTATGAAATACATGTTGCATTGAAAAAACATTCGAATTTAATTACATTCTAGATGAGCAGACAACTATATTTAATGGAACAATGAGTGCAGTCGCTAGACAACGGGGTGAAACTTATTTCCTGTGTGGCCATGGAGGTACCGGAAAAACTTTCATCTAGAAAACATTAGCCTTTGCATTGCGGGCCAAAGGAGAAATTGTTTTAACAGTTGCCTCAAGTGGTACAACTTCATTGTTGTTACCCAATGACAGAACTGCACATTCCAAATTTTCTATTCCCGTTCCTACACTATAACACTCAACTTGTAATATCAACCAGGGTAGTGAGCTAGCTGGTCTGTTACAGTAACCACGGTTAATAATATGGGATGAGGCACCAATGACACACAAATTCTGTTTTGAAGCATTAGACAAAGGACTAAAGGACATAATGTGTACATCTGCTGAAGGAACTCTGTCATTTGGTGGAAAAGTTGTTATTTTTGGAGGTGACTTTCGCCAAATCCTACCAGTAATACCTAGAGGCAATAGATCAAACATTGTTCATGCTACCATTAATGCTTTCTACCTGTGGGAATACCGCACTGTTTTAAAGCTGACCAAGAATATGCGCTTGCATCTTAACTCAGAATCAGCAAATGCACAAGAAATTTCCCAGTTTTCTAAGTGGTTGTTAGCTATTGGTAATGGAAATCTAGGCACAGGTAACGATGGATTTTATGAAATAGAAATTCCATCTAATTTACTTACTACAGATTTCAATGATCCAATTGAATCAATTGTCTCACACACCTATCCAGATATCAAGCACAATTATAACAACGAAACCTTTCTAAGCAGCAGGCTATTTTAGCTTCAACAATTGAAATTGTAGACAAAATAAATTATCATGTTTTAGACATTATTCCATGTCAGGAAAAAGAATTTGTAAGCTCTGATTCCATTGACACGATAGATGTTGAAGAAATTGAAGTTGTCCAATCTATAACACCAGAGTTTCTACATTCATTAAACACATTTGGCTTGCCTAATCATACAATCAAATTGAATATAGGCACACCTATTATGTTAATCAGAAATTTGGATCAAGCAGAAGGTTTGTGCAATGGTACACGACTAATTGTTTCAAGATTGGCTAATCATGTTATTAAAGGGTGAATCATTTCTGGGAAAAACATTGGTAATATAGTCTACATTCCACGGATGTCACTATCACCATCACAGTCTCCTTGGCCTTTCAAGTTGATTAAAAGACAATTCCCAATTATTGTTTCATATGCTATGACAATAAATAAATCTCAAGGGAAATCTCTTCAATCTATTGGCTTATATCTTCCAAATCCTATTTTTAGCCATGGGCAGCTGTATGTTGCATTCTAAAGAGTGACAAGTAAAACTGGTTTGAAAATACTCATTCATAACAAGGAAGGAAAAACCACAAAATGTAACTACCAATGTAGTTTTCAAAGAAGTTTTCCAAAATATTTAGTATGTCCCAACTTTGTATTAATGTGTAGAAATATGCTATGATGGATACCTGTTATATAACAAAATTGGCCTCATATATTCAGCAACTCACACTACTTATCACTCTGTTACATTAGAACTTCTATCTCTATAATCATACATAAATTTGTAAATTTATGCAATTAGTCCACACTATCATACTGCATTTTTTACCACCTATTATACACCATGTCCTGTTTAGATACTGCATTCATTAAGTGTAGTTTATTAACAGACATATACCTGAACACTAAATTACTTTCACACAATTCTGATTTGTATATACCTGAAACTTTTGGTGCAGTCCAACCCAATAAATCAACATCTCATTTTGGTACCTAAGCTGTTGCATTCATAAATATTAGTATTTACATTATAAACTGCACAATAGATTGGCTCATGGTGTTACCATTATAAGATGGTATCCACAATTTTTTGCACATTGCATCCATATTTTGTGTCATAATCATTTTAGAACTTGTATCATCACACCAAATACTATGTTTGAAGAATCATTTGTTGGAAATTACTAAATAAACATTCTTAGACCACAACTTTAATATGAATGCCAAGCTATTTAAAAAAAAAAAATCGACACACTGATTTTAAAGTGTCAAACCAACACAATAAGAAGCAGCTGAAGCCTAGGACAGTAGTTCCTATATAATTGATTCAATTTGAAGGCTACATATGATTTGCTAGTTGAGTCATTTGATCAGCAACTATCATAGGCTTAGCAACATGAATTTCTATGTTTTTTTGTTTTTGACTTTACCTAATTGATTCTGGTTTTTTCCTATAAATATTTCATGGAACATGGTTAATATTTGCTGAGAACCACAATTTATAGAGGCTATTTTTTATAAATTTAAGGATGGCTACATTGAATTACCAATACACCAGATGGCTACGCCCAAAACTTTCTTTTATCCATCAGATGGCTACATTGAATTACCAATACACCAGACCTCATTTTCCACATTTGTACCATATCAGTTTCATTAACATCATAAGGTTTTATAGATTAAATACAGTTTACAAATTTAATGAGGCTATTTTTTTATAAATTTAAGGAAGTCAAATTGGATTTATATCAAATTTTAGAAACTAAATTATAACTAAACTGAAATTATATTATTTACTAAGTTAGGTTGGTTCTTTCTTTCTTCTTCTTCTTTTGCTAATTAATGCTTAATTTAGTGAAGAATATAATAAAAGTGGAGGCGTGTGCAGGCATAGTTGTTGCCCATCACTGTGGCACAGAGACAGTAATTCAAGTTCAAACTAAATAAACATTCTTACACCAAAACCTTAAAGTTACATGACAGTAGGAAGCAACTGAAGCCTATGACAGTAGTCCCTATATATAATTCATTCAATTTTATATCTACATATGATTTGCTACTTGAGGCACCCAACTGTCATTTTCTCTCCAACAAATCATATGCCTTAGGCATTTTATCAGCAACAAATCAAATGCCTTTTGCTAATTAATGCTTAATTTAGTGAAGAATATGTGAGTGAAGAATATAATAAAAGTGGAGGCGTGTGCAAGCATAGCTGCTGCCCATCACTATGGCACAGAGACAGTAATTCAAGTTCAGACTAAATAAACATTCTTACACCAAAACTTTAAAGTTACATGATAGTATGAAGCAACTGAAACCTATGATAGTAGTCCCTATATAATTCATTCAATTTTATATCTACATATGATTTGCTACTTGAGGCACCCAGCTGTCATTTTCTCTCCAACAAATCATATGCCTTAGGCATTTTATTAGCAACTATAATATGCTTTATAACATAATTTTCTATGTTTTTTTTTTGTAGTCTTTACCTAATTGATTCTTCCTTTTTCCTATAAATATTTCATGGAACATGCTTAATATCTGGTGAGAAACACCCAAACCTTTGTTTTATCCATCATATGGATACATTGTAGCTTTTACCAAAACACTAGACCTCATTGCCAACATTTGTACCATATCACTTTCATTAACATCATAAGGTTTAACAGATTAAAAACATTTTACAAATTTTAGGAACCAATTTGGATTTATTTCAAATTTTAGCCACTCAAAATATAACTAAACTTAAATTATATTATTTAGTAAGTTAGGTTCTTCTTCTTCTTCTTCTTCTTCTTCTTCTTCTTCTTCTAATTAATGCTTAATTTATGTCACAATGTCTAATCAAATAAGAATGCAGTGAGTGAAGTGGATAACGACAGTGGAGGCATGTGCAGGCATAAGTGTTGCCCATGACTGTGGCACAGAGACAACAATTGAAATTCAGATATTTATGTACTTTGGAACAGTTGTAGTAAGTAATTCAAGTTCAGATATTTATATATTTATCTACTTTGGTTCAATTGGGATTGCACGTGCAAAGAATAATACATTCATATACATAAATATATCTGAACTTGTATTAGTTTTACCATTTGTTGGGCCCTTAATGGCAAGGCACTTAAAAGTCACATTTGTTGCGTTAGTGGTTCAGCCGTGTACTAAAAACCAATTATATCATGTCTATTTGTCTGACCAACTCCATAAATTATAGGTACTATTCATTCACTAGTCAAGTTCACAACGTTTCACTCTACTAAATACTACTTCATAAATTGGTGAGATGCACTAACAGAAGAGACAAAACACTAGGGTCAGTGAATCTGAGGCACATAAGCAAGAGACACAACACAGCTCTACAACTCATCCACGGAGAATCACGGCCAAGCAAACGACGCAAGATTCAGGCACCGTCAACTGTTCCTGGTTAGTATTTTCAAAGAACTCCACTCTTCCTTACATTAAACGAAATGATAAAGTCAATGTCATTTGTCACTAAGTCAATATACTACATCCATACAACTTTAACTGTATTGTATTGTTGGTCATCACTCTGAAAATCTTAGTAATCATCATTTCAAAAACTCATTTCAAACATCTAAATTACAACTCAATCTTTAACTTCACACACCAACTAATTTTATGTTCCAAAAACTTATAAGTATTCATCATTGTTCTAACATCGATCCTTTCGTGTTGCTTACACCTTGAAATTTACTCTGTTTCAATCCTCTGTATCATCGCCATTATGAGTGTAGTACTTTGTTACTCTGTTTGTTACTCTGTTTCAATGTCTGTATTAGCCTACGTGTTCAAATGGTTTGTATTAGACCCAATGGAATATCACTAGGGGTGTTCGCGGGTCGATTCGGATCGGTTTGGCCAAATTTAGGATCCAACCCAATCAAATTCGATCGGTTCGGTTCGATTTTCAGAAGAAAAAAATCGAAACCCAACCCATTTCAAATATCTCATACAATTAACACAATATTATCAAATGTATGAAAGTAGTAAAATTGATTCATTTAATACCATCAACATAATATTCTAAAATAGACTTATAATATAAATTAAAACAAAAGATTTGTGAACAATATTTACTATAATAGTCTGAATCACAACTGTTTTTCACAAACCAAGCTTTGTTATAACTAATTTTGTTGCAACTAGATTTGCTGAAACAAACAAATAAACAAAATATGATTCATTAATATTATAAACATGATAAACAAAATATGAAAAAAAGGTGAAACAAATAACAATATACCTGAAAGTAATACATTAAGAAGTTCCAGCACTTGCAGTTTCAACACTTGGAGACCCAATATTAGTAGTATTTAAAGTCAAACCAAACAACTCTAAAAATTTAAACACAACCCCGTTAGCACAAAAATTAATTGATATTTTATACAAATATAAAAATGAAATAAGGGATTACACACCTGATTCAATCTTTTTCGCTTCATTTATTTCAACTTGCAAGTCATTAACATTTTGCTTAGTAGATCTAAGCCAATTTTGGGTACAAATGAGAGCTTCAACATTAGTAGGACTCAAGGAACTATGAAATGAATCCAATGGACAACTCCCCTATGATAATTTTGTGTACAAGAGTTCCTAGTATCCTAGTTTCCTAGTCTACCCTTACACAACAATTATCCCAGCTGGTATCCTTATTTCCCAGCAAAAAGCTCTAGTCTCAATTCACCAAGAATAGAGACAGACTGGTATCCTTGTTTCCCAGCCAGACTGGTATCCTAGTTTTCCAGCCAGAAGTCGCACGTCTCAATTCATCAAGAACAGAGACAAAACTAGTATCCTAATTTCCAATCTGCGACCTTTTCCAAAATCAAGAAGAAGAATATAATAAAATAGTTACCTTTACGCTTTTATTCCTTAAGCAAATAGGTACCTTTAAATCCTGATTGAGTATTGAAGAATCAAACTTGTCAAACGTTTATATACGGTCTCACAACAATTCTCTCAATGACACAAACATAAACCTCCAAAACTCTAATATTATTTGGAATGGAATGCATACATGAACACCAAAATATGTTTCTATTTATAGTAATTTAAAGATATGATTTTAACCAATTTTTGAATGCAATCCTAAATATATTCTACCATATTATCCAATGCAATCTTAAAGATATTCTATTCTATCATGCAATGCAATCTTAAAAATATTGTATCCTATTTTTTAATGCAATATTAAAAAATATCATATCTTATTTTTGAATGCAATCTTAAATATTTACAATACCATACCTTTTTTTATTGTCAAATTATTTTTTTAATTTTTAATATATATATATATATATAATAAAATTTATATTATGATTACGGGTTCACGGATCGGGTCATCGGATATGTAAATCTAAACCCGTGACCCAACCCGTACATGAACAGTTTTGATCGGTTCGATTCGGTTTGGTGTTGACCCAAATATATAAATGACCCAACCCAAACTGTTCGGATCAGTTCGGGTTCACGAGTGACCCGTACCCGTGAACACCCTATAATATCACCATTATTTTTTTACTCTGTTTCAATAGTCTATCTTAGTCTACGCGTTCAAATTTACTAAAGAAATATTTTCATAATTGTCATATTCATTGGTTCTTTTTTACACTCTATCTTGACTCCTAGAAATAATTATTTTTGTTGTTGTATCTGAATAATATTAGCACCAATGAATGATAATCAATTAAACCTCAAGGACATGGCTCTTACAATGATGAATATTAAGAGCAAATCCATTGAGATCGTGAATACAATTCATGTGAAGGACCAAGTTAGAAATTTACAATGTTAATTATTTCACCATCCATTATGTAATTTGAAGTTTTGATATTTATTTTTATATGATCATTTAGCCTTACGCAGAGATAGGTAAAAGTTTTGCCATTAGAGGGAATGATCATTTGAAACACACCTGGCATCTTATAGATGCTAATGGTCAACATCATATGGTAAACTATAACAAAAACCTTGAATCTCCTGCAATTTCTACTAGCTAGACAGCCATAAGAGACCACTATGGGCTGCAAGGTTGAAAATACAATGAACGCTAATCAAATAAACCAAGATGGGGGTGAATTGGTTTATATCAGAAATTTAAATTTTTCTTAAAACAATTTGTGAAATTTGTAAGAAGGATCTATCACTTAAAATTTTTTAAAAAACAAAATCTTTCTTCCAACCAAAATCACTCTTGAAATTCAAGTAATGCCAGAAAATAAACCTTGTTAATAATTTCTTGATCACCCAAATTCAAACAATGAGAAATGAACAGAATTAGAATAAAGAACCTAACAATTTATACTGGTTCACCTCACAATCTTGAAGGTTACATCCAGTTACTTCCAACCAACTCTTGGTTAGAGATTCCACTAAACAAATATTGTTCTTTACAAGCTTTTACAACGGATCTTCCTTGTCAACTCTAGACAAAGATACAAAATCTAAACCCTATAAATTTCTAAGATCTAGAATCTGAGAACACTACTCAGTTCTACCCTCTAGAGAACCATTCTCCAGAATCAGCTTTAAAGAAACTATTTGTTTTGAGAAATCAACTCAAAATCTAAAAACAAACAATAGAACTAACAGTCTAAGGTTCAAGAAAGATATCACCTCATGATCCTTTGCAAATGAATGAGATGAACACAGACAATCAAGCAGAGATTGAATGCATAACAGTAGAAAATGCTTTCTTGAAAACCTTTGTTTGTAAATCTTGCTTAGATCTTCATCACCAATCAATAGAGACTTTTGTGTTTGGATGAATATTTTTTGTTGTTCACTTAGAATGAGTTCTTTCAGAGAATCTAAAGCTTTGTGAGTAATGGTTATTTCGTAGAAATGATTTCTGGTATATATTAAATCAATAGACTCACAAGTTATTTATAGAAAAAATGATTTAACAGACTGTAATCGATTAAATCGTTAGTGTAATCAATTAATTTATCCAATGTAATCGATTAATACTCCATTTAATCGATTAAACTATTCTTAAGCTTTCTGGAAAAATATTTATGAACATAATAATCGATTATATCATCACGTAATCAATTAAAGCAATAAGACATGAATGTTCAAAAGACTTATGTAATCGATTACGAGTCATGGTAATCGATTAAAGCAACACAGCATGTTTTCTAGATATAACCTATGTAATCGATTACAATAAATGATAATCGATTAAAACAGCAATGCATGGTTTTTATTTAACACTATGTAATCGATTACAACAAATGGTAATCGATTAATCTGTTCTTCATGGCTTTTCCATATTTAAAACAAAAGCATGTAATCGATTACATAAGCAGGTAATCGATTAAAACAGTAAGTTTTTCAGATTTCAAAATCTTCAACCATGAGAACTTGAGTTTTGAAAAACCATTTAACCATTTTAGTTTTATAATCAAAGATATGTATGTATGAGAATGATAATGCAAATGCATGAAGGATCATAAGGAAATAACTTGAGCCATTTAAACAATTACAAATGCCATCAATGATTGGGCATGTAAAAAGCTAAAACTCCAAGTTATCCTTGCTTCAATCTTCTTGCAGCTTCCTTAAAATCCAACAAAGGTAACCATCAAATTACCTTGATCCATTACGCTCAATCTGTGTTTTTTATGACTATGTATAAAAGCATATTTGAACCTCAAACGTTTCCTAAATGGCATTCATTATATAAGCAAAACCCGAACTCTGTTGTATTCTGCCTTCTCCTCACTGAATACAAGGTCAAATGCAGTTGCCTTGTCAGTTATAACAATGTACACTTGGTGCTTTCTTTTGTTTGTTGCTTCTTTTTTTTTTGTTGCTATAAAATGCTAACAATCAAAATCGTTATTCCAGGATATCCCAAGTACAATGTAATATTTCCTAAAAGAGAATGAGTTCACCCACATCAACTTTAAGGGAAAAACACAATGCAAATTAGTGTTCAATCATTGGCGGAAAAACGTCAAAATTGGAAGTGGGTGGAAAACTTTTGCCACACAAAATCATTTGAAAGCCAACTTTGAGGTCATCATGAAGTTTCCAGATCCACACCACAACATAATGCTTTGGTACACATGTTGATTACATGTGTATTTATTTAAGCCAACGAAATCAAGAACAATGCTTTTGCTTTTTGTGTTCCTTAACTACATCTATTTCACGTTCATATGTTTTATAATTAACATTATCAACTTATGTTACAATTATTGTCTTTTATATTTCAAATTAGTCAATCTTATAATATTGTGTTTTTAAGTCTCCAATTTTACGAAATGCGATAATGTCCATGAAGGCTATGGCTGAATATAATCAATATTCAAATTTTTTTGTCTTTTTTTATTTAATTCATTCATTACGATAACCAGTTTAATAATAATTAATTTATATATTTATTATCAAATTATTGTTTGATTCTATAAAATAGTTTTTTTTTCAAAATAAAGGTTTTTAAAATCATTTATCAATAATATCATAAATATAAATATATTACTTATCATATATATATATATATAAATTAATTTTAAAAAATTGCGAAGCGTAGCGGAGCAACCCATGTGTATGCACACAGGTTACTGACTAGTTGATTACCAAAATCCTTCAAAGTTTTGAAGGAGAACTGGAAGCAGCTTAAGAATTAGGATGAATCAGTATAAAAAGAGAAAGGACAATAATACAAGTTTCTGGATTAAAAGTGGAATATGGTAAACAGAAAAGGGCATTCTATTCAATAGACAGAATAAAGAAAGCAGTTCACTTTTCTATTGGCACGTCCATTATCATGTAAAATCAAGGTAACTTTCCATCCTTGTCTGAAATTATCCAGAAAATAGTCCCAACTACTTTTCAATGTTTAATTGTTTAAATTAATCACAAATTGAGGTTATAAGTGAAAGTTTACTTATAAAGAAAATATATTAAGAGAAAGTATGAGTGTGTAGCTAGTGTAACCAAGATTGTTTCTCCCAATTCCTCATTTTTTTTCTGGTGCATTACTATTTTCCCACTTCCCATAAACAAACAAATTTATCCTTTAAATTTTATGGACATTTAGTGCATGCCCCACTCTCTCAAGTAGAGACTAGAGTAAACTATATCAAATCCACTTGTATGACTACCATTTTTTCCCAACTAGTATTTTAACCTACATTGAATATGATAAATTCTTTTAAATAATGAAAATTCATAATAAATAATATTTTTTCATATATATGTAGCATTGCAGTATATTATAAATATTTTTTAATATTTATAATGAATATGTTTGAATACATAAATTATAATAATTTAGATTTATAATGAATAATTTAACTTGTGATATATGGTTGTTTTAAACTATTAACAATTTCTTTTACAAAACTATTGAAATTCAACTTAGAGATAGAGAGAAAAGAGAGTAGATTGAAAGAGATAGATGGTTAAGAAGAGATCAAATATACATATAAAGACAAAAGGAAGGTAGTTTAAGATGGTTGAGAAATGCAGTCAAAGGAGAGAAGAGAAAAAGTAAAATATCACTCTCTAAGTTGTGTGTTCCAATTTATAATATAGGAATAGATCAATTGCTGCAAGGCTTGCATCCATGTCATAAAAGAAATGATAGAAAACATTACAAAGAGGTAGTGATTTAGAGATATATAAGCGAATGATCTTCAACCCAGTTATTTTCACTAAATTGGAGTAAATGCTTAAAGAGTTTTTAGAGAGACATTACTTTGGCTTTCAGGGAGATGTATTGTTTCCTTCCTTGTCTTACATACATTAATTACACAAGACCTCATCGTGGTATTTCAAAATTCAATCACATAAGTACCATTATTATGTTCAGTGCTATGGATGCTGGCAATAGCGGCACTATAGTGGCGCTATAGTGCTGTCACAAAGTGCTATGGATGCTGGCAGTGGTTGCTAGAAGAAACTCATAGCATAGTGTTTTGCATTGTGCAGATAGAATCCAAAATGGCAGTGGAATAGCACTCAAATCATGCAGCTATTCCCTGTTCACACCTCAGCCCCTGCATTTCCCAGCCAAACCTTGACAGATCACTCATATTTCAGCCAAACTCACCCCATTTTGCCCAACTCACTGCTTTCCTGACCAAGCCCATTCATTTTCTGGCAAATCTCATCTCCAACTCTATTTTGCAGTTCAAAAAACAGTGTAGATAACAGGGTGTTTCATAACTTGTGCAACACAACTATAACATATCTAAGATATCTTTTTTTTCTCAGATGAACTTTGTTTTTCACATTTCATGGTTCATCACATTCCACTAATTTTTCTATTGCAACCTTCAGTTTTTTTACTATAAATTCCATCATCTTCCTATGTTTCCCTTTAACTTCATTCCTATCTCCTCAGTCCTCATTTCTCACTGTCAATTATAGCTTAAGTTAATGGTGATTGGGTGTTAGACTATGAGCTTTTTGGTATTAATTTTGGATAATTTTTTTTTTTATTTTTAAGCATTTCTATGGGTATAGTATAAATTATGTATCTTGTATCTATAATTTTCAGTAGCATTACACAATAGCAGTTTTGGGGTTGGCAGCTTAGCAGCAGCACTATATGGTATTGATAGAAATGATATATATTAACTAGATATTGTTCATCCACAAGCATCAAGAGGTGAAAATGCATGATTGCTATGATCCAGATACATAATTAGACAACCATGCTATGTTAAAGAAAAATTTGAGTTTTAGTTCAGAGCATTTAATTAGAATGATAGAAGTAATCCCCATGAAAATTGGTGTAGTATAAAATCATTCACAAGTCTTCACCTAACTACTTAAGCTTTTAGGATAGTTGCTTCTAACATGGTGTATTATCAAGTGGTCTAGAATTTTATCCTTGCTGTCGACATTCTTCTAGTGAAGAGTCGCAAGGTATGTGAGCCTATACATTGTCTACATTTCAGGCCCAAAGGGCTCTTATGTGAGGGAGCATGTTAGCACGTAATATAAAACCACTTATGTGGCTTCACCTAACAACTTAAGCTTTTCTACATAGTTGGTTCACAACAATTGGAAAGGGTGAAAAGCATAGATTAAATACAGAAAATTAGTAATGAAATTTGCAATGCTTCATGAATGCTAAATAAGATTTGTGCATGCATAAAAAAATTGCAAACTCAGAGGTATACCGAGTTTAATAATCTCATGTTCGCAGTAATCTTCGCATTTCCATCCTTAATAACAATATCCATTTTTGACAAATTAGCCAAAGTTGAAGGAAAGATTCTGCACAGATATAAAGTACATAAGAGCATTATTACTCACCAATGAGATCAACCCAAATTTAATTGCAAACATAAAAAACATTATATTCTTTATAATTAAAAGGGACCAATCTAAAGTCCCAAGAGGAGGCACGATAATTGACAAGATAAAAGCAAATCTTCAAAGAGAAAACTCACTCAAATATAAACCTAGCAGCAAACAAGCCTGGACTTTCAGAACCAAACCACTCGAAGTTCCATCGCCCCTCCAAGAAGGGTGACCTGTAGCATAAAATTGCATAAACATCTTATACAGAAGCATAAGGGCACTCTCAGTAACTCACGTTGTGGGGCGAGGAGTTGGGTTGAGCCTCTCAAGACCAGTTATCCTTTCATTCACATCAATCTTTTGCCATTCAGTAGTCTTCCCGGAGACCAAGGCCTCGAACCCCCCTGCATCTTTAAACTGACAGGATGTCTCCAGAGTAAGTATATTTTAGTCTAAGCTTGATAAAAAAAAAAACTACGTAACCTATTACCTAGAAGCTCCTCGCTATGTAAAGATAAGGGAGAGGGATATTTTACGCAGTCTTATCCTTACATATGCAAAGAGGTTATTTCCAGATTCGAACCCATGACCAACAAGGCACAACTTTACCACTGTGCCAAGGCTCGCCCTCTTTAGTCTAAGCTTGATGATTTGCAAAAACAACATTAGCAAATTACTCTCTTTTTTTTGTATTCAAGAAAATCCTATCATTGTTTGTTTCATTATTAGTTTGCAACTTTCTCTCTAGCAGTTGCAGGTAACCAGGTTCATCGGCTTATGCTATTCACTGATACATCCTGTCTTGAAGCGAGCGTAAAAGACTAACTTTTTTAAAATTTTCAATATCATTTGTATTTTTATGAATTAGCATACATATATTAACATAAATAAGGGATTCATAAAAAATGAATGGATGATTAGTAATGTATATTTTTTAAAATATCCAAAAGAAAATTTATATTTATGTATAATAGAAAAAGAATACTAATTGGGGCTTTCCGTTGGTAGAAAAAATAAGGCCTCTTTGGTCACAAACATCAAGCATCAAACCAGGAAAATAAGAAACAAAAAACAAACACTATCTTCTAGTTTTCCACTACTCCACATAGCACAGCAACATATTTTTCTCTTTCTCTTAGCATAAGTAATTGCGAAACAAATATAAACCAGAAATTCTCTTAGCCTAAGTAAATTATGAAACAAATATAAACCAGAAAAGCATTGGTTTTGGAATCAAAATGACATGAACGAAAATTTTCAACAAACCTAGGCCCCCTTATCCCAATACACACTAATCATGATGCTGATGCATGATATAACACCAAGCCAGTATCCACACATGTTGATAATTTTCATTCTCCCCAATTATTCCTCCAATGTCTTAAAAAACTGTCTGCAACCTCAATTATAGCCACAACATCATGGTTTCCGGGTCTCCACAACACATTTCTCTGACATATTAAGAATCACAACAAAACCGCAACCGCAATTTAAAACCTCGTACCCACAAAATAGAGAACAAGAAAACTAAACAAACATGAAAAGGGGGTAGCGTGGGGTCCATACAGAGCCACACCCATTATCCAAAACAGTAGCAAGCTCGTTTATTTACAAACAAAAACGCAAAACAAAGGGCCAAAAACAAATGAGTAGGTCCCAGAAAACGCAAATGGGAAATAGAATCAACAGAAAGAGGCTCACAGCGAGAAGAAGCGATTCTTTGGCGGAAAGTCGTTCCATTTCTTTGGCATACGCAGCAGGGGCACCCTGAACGGCTTGCTGAACCATGGCTCTGCATCCCCATCTCGTATTTGAGCCCACTCTTTGGGGCGAAGAAAGTGTCAGCGAAGAACAATAAGAAGAAGAAGAAGAAGAAGAAGAGAATTTGGAAGAGGAAGAAGGGATGCATGTGGCGATTGGGGAAACACAAGCATGGGAACAAGCTGAAGCAGCCATTGACATTGTTTGAAATGAAATGAGTGAGTGAATGAATGAATGGTGTGTCTCTTCATTTAAGAGTTTTAAGACTAATGGAAGTGCTTCTTCAATTTGTCATCACCCAAGAATCGTGAGTTGAAAAAACAATAGTAAAATACTGAGAAACAACACGAATGGAATGGGCGAATCGCTCCGGTTTTTACTCGAAATTTTTCGAATTTACCTTCTTTTGTCCTAATCCCGACCAAACGCCACGTTGGTTTCTGGTTTTGGTGTGTCTGGTCGACGATCGTCGCATAGATTAATGTATTTATTTATTTAATAAAAGCATGTTAATGATGACTCGAAAGTCGAAACATCAACTGTCTCCCGATAAATTATAAAATTATTTTAACTAATTCACATTTCTTAATAAAAATAATTAATTTAATAAAAAAAATACTAATTTAATTAATTATAAGATTATTTGTTATCATTTTAAAATTACTTTTTATTTTTTATTCATTTCTCATTAATATTTTAAAAAATAATTAAGTAAAGATATATAGACAAAAATAATTAATACATCTAAAAATTATAAGATCTTATAAAAAATGAACAAACAAATTTATAAAATTAGTCTTATAATTAAGAAGAAAGGAAAGATATATGAGTATTTTTATCTTAATTTTGTGGATCATACATCATGTAGAGGAATAATTTGTTTTAATTTATTGGCTAAATGTTACTTTTGTCTTTTATGTTTTTGTAATTTTTATTTTAATTCTTTATTTTTTTAAAGTTTCATTTTAGTTTTTATTCTGATTTCCATTAGTAAATGTTAGTATTCTTTAAATTTTAAAGTAATTAATTAAAAATTGGTGCAATTAAAAATCATTATTATCTTTAAATATATTAAATCACCTATTTTTCTAACATTTATCCAATTCTACAAACTCCATAATCACCACAACATATCACTATAACCACCATCCAATAATATCTATATTACATCCACAACATTACAACCATCATCAACAAACAATGCAAATCCACAACCTCAATACATCAAACAACATCATCGCACCATCCCATAGTCACATCGCAACCCACCACCAACATAGATCCGAAATTTGGGTCTTGAAAGTGATGAGAAGCTTCAGATTTGATATCGCAATGGTAATTTTGGGTCTTAGTTTCAATTTTTAGCTGTCACTATTTTAAATTATTTAAAAAATTAAAAATTAACATAACATTAACGTTTGCTAATGAAAATTAGAAGAAAAAATCAAAATGAAACTTTCAAAAACACAAAGGGCCAAAGTGAAAACTTAAAAAATATAAAGGACTAAAATGAAACTTTTAAAACTTAATGTGTCAAAATAAAACTTTTTTGAAAATATAAAAGATCAAAATGAAACTTTCAAAAATATAAAGGATCAAAGTGAAACTTTTAAAACTTAATGTACTAAAGTAAAACAATACAAAACATGATGGACCAAAAGTAACACTTACACAAACGTATTTGTTGAAAAAAAGTGCTTATTTTAATAAAATAAGCAATTTTCTATATTTTTTGTGTGTTTGACTAAACTTCTACTTAAAAAACTTATGCTTATTTTAATAAACAAATTCTATATGCTTATTAAAAAAATTCTAAACAACATTTATTTTAAATTACTTTTTTTTTTGTCTTGGGTCAGAGACCATAGGTGTCCTCCAACCCACTAGGTCAGAGACTAATCTCGCCACAGTTTGTGCTTCTCGCTAGCCCAAGAGAATTTTGCATACAATGAAAATCAAACACAGATTCTCCTACTAAATAGATCGTTCTCACTTATGTGAACGCAACGAAATCATACATCACTAAGTCAATCCTTTGGGTTAAATTACTTTTTTTAACTTTAAGAAAATTGACCCAAATTTAAACAATTTATACAAAAAAATTACTTCAATGTTAAGATTGCTAAAGTTAGTGCTTAACATAATTTTATGAGTCATACAATACTTGAAAATATATGTTATTTATGATATAATGTTGTTAAGCAATGGTTGCTTATATAAGTGTTGAAGGTGAAATTTTGAACTTGTTTTTGTCAACAAACATAATTCCATAGAAATTCGAGGAAGGAAACAATTCTTCCTTTGGAGACCCTTTATTCTCCTGCTAGGTCCTTTACCATAGATCAATGTGTTAAATTTTTAGTGTTCAGTTTGATCACCTAAAATTATATGATTAAAATGCACTTGAAAAATATTAATTATAGAAGAATAATTGAGTTAAGAGAGTCGAGAATTTCCGAGTGTGTATCGGATGAATATTGAGTGAGTAAAGGTTTAGAGAGAACCTATATTTATAGCATGGAGTATAGAGCTTGGGCCTGTGTTTGTTAATTAATCAGTTGATAAGATAACATATAATAGGAGACAATTATGTAATTTGAATGAGATAATGTGTACCTTGTAGATATGCGGCTACTTGTAGATAAGTAACAACTTGTAGATAAACCCTTGGAGATAATTGGAGATATTCTAGGAGATAAAGTGGTTACACTTATTATTTGAATAAATAAGCGTAACAAATATGCAATTGGCTAGGGGGACTCAACTGTTGAGGGTTGACGTCTGCGCTCCTGTAGCAAGGCTGACGGAGGGTGGACAAGTGCGTTGTCACCGTAGCAAGGCTGACACGGAGAGCAGACACATGTGCAGTTCCTGTAGTAGAACTGACATAAAGGGTGGACACGTGTACAGTGACCACACAATACTGATCACATGTAATTTTACCATTTTGTACAGTACAAGATCTAAAATTGAAAACAACAAGAACCATCATCTTTAGATATGAAATCGAAAATAAGAACCATCGTCAAATCTGAAATTGAAAACAAAAGTCGAAGCTTGACGAATGTGATCTTGTGAGATAAAGTCTTGCCATCTTGGTGGCAAAAAGTGAGGCTGAGAGAGTAAGGGAAATCAAGGTGTAGTGCGCTGGACTGTTAGGGGTAGTAGTTGTTAGTATATGAATGTCCTAGAGACAATCTTTTCATTAGATTAGGACGTACATGTACTTTTCATATTGTCATGAATAAATTATAAGCGATCTTTATCTCGTTTCATATTCTGTCTCGATATCATTATTAATATATGAGTAACTAGATAAAACCCTTGAAATAGAATAGGTATCTCTTGAATATCAGTGATGGGATCACGATCATGAGGATTCAAGGATACCAGATGTCTACTCCTAAATTTAAGTTTCTAGTCTAAAGACACTGAAAATGGGGATCAGTGATCTCGGGTAAGACTAGCACGGCTTATCTACTTGTATGCAAATACAAGGTAAAGACCTCATGAGCTACAGACATGGAGATGTCTTAGCTAAAGTCATGGGTGGACCTGTAAGGGTATAGCTTGCACTGAACGGACCCACAAAGAGACTCTATGAGGAAATCTCACAAATAGTATCATTATAGTAGTCTCTTATTATTTGGGTGTATCTTTCCTTAGACTAGAAGTTTTCACCTAGATTGTGTTCTAGAAGACATGCTTTGATTGTATACCTCGCCTGCCTGAAACATGGAGACACATAGGTATACCTTTGGGCATGTCCTGAAAGAACACGAGTCTAGGGTGACTAGCTGAAGGAATTCGTCAAATCTTTGTGAGAGATTAGGTTATCTGTAAATCGAAGAAATTGGGATGGCATTTACGGGAATCTATGCATAGTAAAAGAAATCATGAGATGATTTGCCTTTAGAGTCAGTAAAATTGGAGACTCCCTATTTCGTATTAAAGCTTACCCTAGACCGCAAGGGCTGATACGTTTCCTTACCCTGGGTTTTATGGGAAGGTAATCGAGACAAAAGGAAATACAAACGGAAACCAAATAGATTTAATAGGATGATCTTGTCATTTACCTAACTAGTTCTGGGGCAACAAAGCATTGCTACTGCTCTGTGTTGTCATTAAATGAGTAGTGGCCTTGTTGGGCCCAAACTCATTTATGTCAGTGGCTATGTTGGGCCTAATGGGTCACACATTAATACTTTATTGTCATGACATTATAGCATTAAAGGTTTTGGGCCTAATAATGGTTGTTGGCTTAAGAAAGAGTTTAGAAACTTATCTTAAAGAGAGAGGGGCACATGAATGGAGTTAATGGGCTTGGATAGTCCAAGACATTATTAATTAATTTAAATAGTTAAATTAATTATCTAATATTTAAATTTCATAATTTAAATTTTGAATTTAAATATTTGAATTTAAATATGAATTAATTATAGTAGATAGTTTCATATCAAAAGGAGAAGATAAGAGCTATATTTGAATTTGAATTCAACTAGCATCTTATCATGATCATATCCTAGATTTTAGGAAGAAGTTTGAGAGCTGATTAAAAGCTTATCATATGGCCAGATATTTGATTATTATTTGGCAAAATAAATTCCAAGTAATTGACTTGGTCTTAAGAAGATAAGATAGGAGGTTGTTGGCAATTTTTGAAATACAACAACTCTATCTTTTATTCACGTGTGAAATGCTTAATGATCAGAATTTTATGGTTAAAAATCTGACCTAAAACTATTCTATAAATATACTCTTGTGATCATAGTTTTCTAATAATGGTTTTTGAGAAAAATCCTATCTATCTTCCTCCTTTTCACGTGCCCCTTTGTGTGAGTTTTGGCTGAAAATTCAGCCACCAATATCATCTATTGGTGAGTCTCTTAGATAAGTAAAACACTTTAAAACCTAACCTTCTTCCTCTCCATTGGAAAGCCTAGCTTTCCTCCTTTGGTGATTGTTGGTGGCATTCAAGAAGTGTTCTTGAGTCTTGACAAGAAGTGGTGTGGATCAACATTAGAGGGTTTGTATCTTCAAGCCTATTCTTGATCATCAAGTTTCGAATACAAACAAGGTAACATCTATGTCCTAAAGAATGATTCTTGAATGGTATGTGTGTTTCCGCTTTGAAAAATATTTGTTTTTCTTCTCACATGCCTTCGGGCTTCAAGGCCCTATCTTTCAGTAGCAGGGGCAAAGGGAGAGTTATGGTTGTTGCGGTGGGTGTTAGGATCTTGTAACCAATCCAGGTTTAGAAGAATAATTACATATATTAAATATGTAGTTAGGTCTAAAAATCTTCTATGTTATGATCCTGTAATTGATTCGAGATCGCGCTCCTAAAGTAGTGCTAACGAGAAACCTAGACTCGTGTGTTCGGGGTGGCACTTTGGAAAAAATGTGCTTAGGAGGTAGTTGCCATGAAACGTTGGACCTTGAATTTTTATTAAGTGACTGAGGTAGGAACTCGAAAGGGGGAGACGTCACGTTTATTAAGGTACCGAGGTAGGAACCCGGAAGGGGGAGACCTCGCGTTTATTAAGGCCTTAGTAAGGTGCCGAGGCATAGTGTACCCCCCACTTCTATTTTATCCCTTTTCTATTTCCATTTGATTTATTTGATTACATAATATTATGTCAATTACTAATTATTTTTGCATTAGTATGCGCTTATGTTTCGTGCACTCCATGCTGGGTCTTCGACTCGCTTGGTAGTATTTCAATAACATGTGAATAGATTTTGTGAATATCATGTTGGGTCTCCGACTTGGTTGATTTCACAGAGTTTACCGCAAATTCAAAATCTTTTTCTAAAAAGGCTAAAAATACTCAAATGAAGGATCACTCAATTCCCTTTTTTTTCTCTCGAAATTACTCATTACTCGAGATCGCTTCAAGGTCCAATGCCTTAAGCGATTATCTCCGCTTTTTCCTTAAAATTCAATGGCGTTTCAAGGTCCAACGCCTTAACAACTCTTTTTTCACGCAATTGAAACAAATCTTTTGGAAAAATAAAATCAATCCAATCAAGTTGTTTTCAAAACAGAACTACGTAAGTCTGATTTCCTCATTGCACTTGGGATACGTTGGAGCGAGGGCAAACCCCTTGTCGACCTAAAAAACTAAAAAAGTATAAAATCTTCTCTTTTCTAAAAAATAAAAATTTGATTTTTTTCTAAATAAAAAATAAATAAAACAAGCATAAGTCATGTTCTTAAGGAAAGACAAATAATTAAAAAGTCACTTTATTTTTAGCACACTCGATTAAAGGTTGTTGTATTCGTGAGGGACGTGTGGGGTGCTAACACCTTCCCCATGCGTAAATGACTTTCGAATCATTTTTCTCTAAAATCGTAGACCATGCCTTATCTTTTGGTTTTTCCAACGTTTTCCTTAAATAAACGTTGGTGGCAACTCCCCTCTAGTTTTCCCTTTTTTAGGAATCTTCTTTTTCATCGCCATCCCGTCATGGCCGGATAGGTTGCGACAGCAGGAACAACCACCATGCTAGAGATTGCCCGTAAACAGGAAGTTGGGTTGTAGCTGCCCCTACGATTTCAACAACACCCACTACAGGCGGGGTTTACATAATGGATGCCAGAGAGGTATCCTGGGATCCTGACTTTATCCGAGGTAACATTCTGATAACTGGTTATGATGTGAAAGTCTTGTTTGACTCCGGAGCTACTCACTCCTTCATTGAGTATCGTACTGCTTTAGGACTGAACTTGCAGATGTTCAGATTTTCCCCTCCTATGGAGGTTACCATCTCTTCTAGGGAGCAGTGTCTAATGGATATGTACTGCCGAGATGTGCAGTTTCAATTAGAGGGCAAAAAGTATCGGGTTGATCTGTATTGCCTTATGATGCCTACCCTTGAGATTATTCTGGGTATGGATTGGTTGGCCAAATATGGCGTTATGTTAGACTACTGCAATAAGAATGTCATAGTGCCTTCAGGTGGCGAAAAACTGGGTTCCACGTCGCTTTTCTCGGTCTTGCAAGCTCGCAAAGCAATGAAGGAGGGAGCTCGGGGTTATCTTTTGCTGAGTACAGCAGAGGAAAGGTCGAGAATTGACCTGTCAAGATCCTGGTAGTGAGAGAATTTGCAGACGTATTCCCGGACGAGACTACACAGATTCCACCCAAAAGGGAGATTGAATTCTCCATTGATTTGATTCCCAACGTGGGACCATATCTATAGCTCCTTATCGTATGGTCCTTTTGGAGTTAAAAGAGCTGAAGGAACAGCTTGAGGACTTGTTGTCCAAAGAGTTTATAAGGCCAAGTGTGTCTCCATGGGGAGCCTCGGTTATCTTCGTGAAGAAGAATGATGGGAGTATGCGTTTGTGTGTGGACTACAGACAACTGAATAAGGTCACTATAAAGAACAAGTATCCCTTACCCCAGATTGATGACCTGCTAGATCAACTGAAGGGAGTCCGGGTATTTTCCAAGATAGACCTATGATCCGGGTACCACCAGATTCGAATTAAGCTCGAGGACATACCAAAGACCGCTTTCCGATCTAGGTTTGAGCACTATGAGTTCCAGGTCATCCCGTTCGGTCTCACGAACGCCCCAGCCGTCTTCATGGATTATATGAGCCGGGTATTCAGATCTTTCTTGGATCGATTCATAGTGGTGTTCATCGATGACATACTGATCTACTTCAAGAATGAGGAGGAACATGCCAAGCACCTCAGGATTTTTCTTCAGAATTGAAGAACGACCAATTATATGTCAAACTGTCGAAGTGCGAGTTTTGGCTGTCCGAGGTAAAGTTTCTTGGCCACGTGATCTTAGCAGCCGGGGTGACAGTTGACCCTAGCAAAATCGAGGCCGTAATGACTTGGGAGAGGCCCAAGAATGTGTCTGAGATCCGAAGCTTTCTTGGACTGGCGGGATACTGTTGAAGGTTCATTTAGGGATTCTCACAAATGGTGTTACCCTTGACCCGCCTAATCCAAAAGGGTACTCCTTTTGTCTGGACTCATGAATGTGAAGAATGTTTACAGACATTGAAAGAAAAGTTGACCACAGCTCCGGTGTTGACTCTTTCTGATCCTGAAGGAAGTTTCGAAACCTATTGTGATGCTTCCAGTAGGGACTTGGATGTGTGCTGAGGCAGGAGAAAATAGTAGTTGCCTATGTATCTCGACAACTGAAGCCACACGAGGAGAGCTATCCTACACATGATTTAGAGCTAGTAGCCATGGTCTTTGCTCTAAAGATATGGAGGCACTACCTATATGGAGTCGAGCTCATGGTGTTCTGTGACCACAAGAGTCTCAAGTACTTGTTTGATTAGAAGGAACTAAATATGAGACAAAGGAGATGGATGGAATTCGTCAAAGATTATGATTTTGAATTAAGATACCATCCCGGGAAGGCCAATGTACTGGCGGACACTTTAAGTAGGAAGCATATGAGCTTAGCTTGCATGAGGATGGGAGATTGCAAGCTAATAGAGGACTTCCGGGATATGCCCCTGATGATGATTGAGGAAGACCAGGTTGAGGGGTACCGGGTTCTCAAAATAAGTGAGACTAAGATTGATAACGAGTTAATTATGAGGATCTGGGAAGCCCAAAAATGGGATGATAAGGTGAAGTCCCTGATCGGACACAAGGACATTTCTTGGGAAACCCAAGACTTAGTGTTATACAGAGGGAGAATTGTAGTGCCAAAGGGCGAGTTGGTGGATGCAGTTCTGTCAGAGGCTTATAAAAGCCAGTTTAGCATTCACCTGAGTTCCACAAGATGTATCAGGACCTTAAGAGGAACCTTTGGTGGCCCAGGATGAAGAAAGACATAGTCAAGCATGTGGCTAAATGCATGGTATGTCAGAAGGTGAAGATTGAGCATCAAAGACCGTCAGGCCTACTACAGCCTTTACAGATTCCAGAATGGAAATGGAATATCATTTCCATGGACTTTGTGGTTGGACTACCAAGGACTTAGCCAGGATATGACTCAATCTGGGTGATTGTTGATAGGCTGACCAAGGTAGCTCACTTCTTACCCGTTCGGACTGACTATACCACGGAGAGATTGGCTCAACTATATGTCAGGGAGATTGTCAGACTGCATGGTGTCCAGGAAAGCATTGTCAGTGACTGAGATCCGAAGTTCACCTCTAGGTTTTGGGGTGCTCTATAGGAAGCTTTTGGAACCCGGTTAAGGCTTAGTACAGCCTACTATCCACAGACCGATGTTCAGACAGAAAGGACCATCCAGACTCTGAAGGATATGTTGAGAGCCTGTGCTTTGGAACAGGGAACTCGGTGGGATAAATACATGTCACTAGTGGAGTTCTCGTATAATAACAACTTCCATGCTAGTTTAGGCATGGCGCCATATGAAGCGTTATATGGTCGAAGGTGCAGGACTCCGACATGCTGGACCGAGGTAAGGGAGAGTAAACTTCTTGGACCCGAGATGGTCTAGGACACTTCTGAGCAGATCCGCATGATTAGAGATAAATTGTTGCGGGCTCAAAGTCGGCAGAAGTGTTATTACGATAGCAAGCACCGCCTATTGCAGTTTGATAAAGGTGATCACGTGTTCTTGAGGTTATCTCCAATCACGGGGGTTGGACGAGCATTGGGGATGAGGAAGCTCGGTCCTAGGTTCATTGGTCCTTACCAGATTCTCTAGAAAATAGGACCCATGGCCTACAGGCTAGCTTTGCCTCCCCAATTGTCCGGGCTACATGATGTTTTTCACGTATTACAACTAAGGAGATATGTGCCAGACCCTTTGCACATGGTGAAACCCGACATCGTTCAAATCAGGGAGAATCTGACTTGTCCTACATTGTTCAAATCAGGGAGAATCTGACTTGTCCTACATGACCAGCCCAGATTCTGGACAGGATGGAGAAGAAGATTTGAAGTAAGGTTATTCCCATAGTCAAGGTGCAATGGGAAGGAAGGACACCTAAGGAGGCGACTTGGGAACAAGAACAAGAACTTTTACAATTGTACCCTGAGTTATTTGATAGGTATGGATTTGAATTTTGAGTCAAAATTCTTTAAAAGGTGGGTGAATGTTAGGATCTCGTAACTAATCCAGGTTTAGAAGAGTAATTACATATATTAAATACGTAGTTAGGTCTAAAAATCTTCTATGTTATGATCTTGTAATGTATCCGGGGTCGCGCTCCTAAAGTAGTGCTAACGAGGAACCCGGACTCGTGTGTTCGGGGTGGCACTTTGGGAAAAATGTGCTTAGGAGGTAGTTGCGATGAAGCTTGGACCTTGAATTTTTATTAAGTGACCGAGGTAGGAACCCGGAAGGGGGAGACCTTGCGTTTATTAAGTGACTGAGGTAGGAACACGGAAGGGGGAGACCTCGCGTTTGTAAAGGGACTGGGGTAGGAACCCGAAAGGGGGAGACCTCACGTTTAATTAAGTGACCAAGGTAGGAACCCGGAAGGGGGAGACCTCGCGTTTATTAAGTGACCGAGGTAGGAACCCGGAAGGGGGAAACCTTGTGTTTGTAAAGGGACCGAGGTAGGAACCCGGAAGGGGGAGACCTCGCTTTTATTAAGTGGCCGAGGTAGGAACTCGGAAGAGGGAGACCTCACGTTTATTAAGTGACCGAGGTAGGAACCCGGAAAGGGGAGACTTCGTGTTTATTAAGGTACCGAGGTAGGAACTCAGAAGGGGGAGACCTCGCGTTTATTAAGGCCTTAGTAAGGTGCTGAGGCATGAACCCAGGTGAGGGGTAAACCTTAGTTTAATAAGGTGTCGGGTTATGAACCCGGATGAGGGCAGACCTTGAACTGAACTTGCACAGGTTGCCCGGGTTATGCATACTGAGCTTGACAAGGTAAACTTAGTGGTATAATTTGAACCCGATAATGCTAGAGTGGCATCAGAGGCGTGTAACAAACGCGTCAGAGTCGCTTATATATAAATGACCATTCCTCCACGTTCCTTTACAGAAACACCATCATCTTCTTCCTTTCTTTGTTTTCACCATTTCTTAAAGAGAGAAACTACGTAACCTCTTACCCTCGACCTAAACCCTTTGCATGCAACTAGAAAGTTGAAAGGAACCACCCAATAGTTAGGTTTTGACCTTTGTTCTTTCTAAAAACCACCAGACGGAGAGATCACTTTCTCCAAGAGCCCACATAGTTCCGCTTCAAAGGGAAAGAAGGTTTCAGGGCCTTCCAGCTTGGAAAAAGTCAATCCCTAGCTTTCCTGGACATTTTTCAGAGAGTGTGATACGAAGGACGTTGGCGGTTGTGACCACGAGTGCAAGAGAGAGTTGGTGTAGCATTGGGAGCAGGTAAGCTCTCTGTTCTTGGGAGTTTTTCCCTTGATCCTGTTCCACCATACTCCGAGAAAGTGTTGGTTATTGTATGTCATGATGCATGTGGTATTAAAATGGTGTGTTCTGCTTTTACTAATTACATGTATATGATGCATACTCTAATGATATGTTGTATGAATGATGAGGTTCTCTAGCCAGTAGAATAGACTATGTATGGACTTCCCTTGGAGCTAGACGTGGAACAACTCCTTGTGGTTAATGGATACAGAAACCTGAGAGACTGTGTCCTTAAGTGGATGATCTTCTCTTGAAAGTGTCATATACGTCGAAAAGTCCTGAGACTGTGCCCTTAAGTGGATGATCTTTCTCTGTGATATATATATGTATGCTATATTTGTGTTGCATTCCTGATGTTGGTAGTGCCCAACGGAATGACACTTATGTTGCGACATACATGTGATGTATTGTATGATATGCCTATTTGATGTTATGTATCGTGGGAAGTGAACCAGGGGGAGGAGAGTCCTCCAAGAACCTTGAGTTTAGTGAGATTGTATCTCACCCCGGTTGGGGATTATGTCTTGCAGGAGATGAGCGAAGACCGGATGATGCACCTGAGGGCCAGGGGACCCGAGTAGGGGACAAGAGCTCGGATGATACATCCTGGGCTAAGAGGTCAAGTGATGGCCGAGTCTTGTTGGAACCTTAGACATTATTTTGAGAGCGTGTTGGCTCATTGTTTGCTTTGTATGTATGTATGTATATTTATGTGTACGTGTTATGTACCTGGATGGGAGAAACACAGATGATGTATACTGTTATATATATTTTGAAACTTATTCTGCATGACTCTCATGTTAACCATCCCTAATGCGAAGTAGGTTTTGTTGGTGACGTGGGGTGACGTCGTTCTATTAGTTGCTTCTGAATTAATTAATTAACTGATTAATTATCTTTAATTAATCCTTGCACTTAACGACCATAAATGAATGTTAATAAACCAGATGCATACGGGGTATTACAGTGGGAGCACGTGGGCGGCGAAGAGATGACAACGAAACTCAGTAAAGGCTATGGTAATTGTTAGATATGATGAAGAGGTTGAGGAAGATCATGAAGTATCAAGTTTAGATAATCTTAAGTTTTGATTTTACATGCCCACTCAAATTGATGACATATGTACTTTGTTTAAAAGCTTGGTTTGAGAAAGATAAAATCCCTCATTCCTCACATAAAGTTGATTAAGTCATGCATACATTAGCTCATTAATTCATGATTAGATCACACACATTACATGAATCATTTGGCATGACATTAAAGCATTAAAGTTTTCATAAAAAAGTGTTTTTCACTGTTTTAATCGATTACTGATCATACTTAATCGATTAATTGCTTGGTTACAGAACTGCATATAAAGATATGAACACTTTAATCGATTACCAAATTCTTGTAATCGATTATATTCAGCTGACTTTGTTAAGTCATTCTGTGATAATCGATTACTTGACAGATTAATCAATTATATATCCATCTGCATAATTTTCAGAAGAAATTTTATCTGGTTTAATCGATTACTAGATTATTGTAATCGATTAAATGAGCATTGATACGTTTTCACACTCCCTGTGTTAATCGATTATTTGAGTGTTAATCGATTACATCAGTGCTTCAAAAAATCCACATCCTCCGGAATAATCGATTACGACATAAGTTAATCGATTATTTGTTCCTGAGATTTTTTTCAGATTTCAGATGAACACTTTAATCGATTATTTTGGAACTTTAATCGATTACATTTGTTAAAATAATCGATTATCATTACGGAATAATCGATTACAGTCAGTTAATTCTGTTTTTTATAAATAAATGCAACTGATTAAGAAAAGAGATTTTTAGTTTTACAAAGTAAGCCTTGTAAACACACTCTCTAGAGATTTCAAAAGCACCAAGGCTCACTAGAAACATTCATTGATAATGGTTTCAAGAATCATGAAGAATCTCATGTGTTGAGTCATCTTTTCATGATTAGTTTTTGTTAAAGCCCCATTTGTCAAAAAGAAGTCATCAAGAAAGATCATGGCACTCATTCTCAGTCTGGTTTGATCATTTAAACTCATTCATTTCACTGAGGATGTTCAGGTGATATCTTTCTTGAATCAATTTTATTGTTGTATTGTTTAGAAATTATTTGTTTTGTTGGTTGGTTGTTGGTATAACAATTTGTATCTTTAAAGTATTTCTAGATAGGTATCTAGTGGGAAGAACAGAGAGGGGATCTCTGGTTCTTAGATCTTTTGAGAAGTCTATAGGTTTAGATTTTGAATTTTACCTAGGGTGGGTAAAAGAGATCTGTGTTTGCTTGTAAAGATATTCATTTTGTTATAGTGGAAACTCTAATCGAGGTTGATTAGAAGTAAAACTGGATGTAGCCTCCGGGGTTGAGAGGTGAACCAGTATAAATCTTGTGTGTAATTGTAATTTTCTGTTCACATTCATATTGTTCTTGAAGTATTATTTTTGTTTACATCACAAGATTGGGTGAAGCTCAAGAGTGGGTTGATTGAGATAAAAGTTGATCTTAAAAGTTTGATTTTTTTAATTGGTTAAGATACGATCCTTCTTTCAAAGTCTTCCGCTGTGTATAAAATTTGTTTTAAATTTTAAAAACTTTGAGGTAAAACCAATTCACCCCCTCTTGGTTATTTGCATAAGTGTTCATTCTATTTTCAATAATGTGGGTCTGTTGATGTGGGTGGGGGTTGGAGACTAAGGTGGTTCAAATATTATAGTGGAGCGGTGACTAGGTTAGAACAGAGGTTTGGTGTGTAGTGGTTATGGTTGGAGTGGGTGACATTTAATTTTAAACATCATTCTTTTTCAGATGGAGAAGAGGAAGAAGCATATTTAAATATTTTAAATAATTTAAATAATAAAAAATGATGTGACATTGATGAGTTAGTGATTAGGTTTGATGGCATGGTACTTCATCTGTTATGTCATTATTTAACAGAATGAGACTAACGATATGTATTACAGTGAAACATAAAAATAATGTCGGAAACCTAGATGAACACAAATGAATTTTAGGTAATAAATTGAAAATAATCTATTTTTCAAGTATGAAAAAACATATTTAAGCTTTTAGTTTATTATTTATCTTTTATTTACAACTTTCCTTTGACTTTGTTTATAGTTTTCCTTTACTAGTTTCAATCATTACATATTTCTTTTACCTTTTCACTCATTTACAACTTTTTTTACAATTTTTATTTTACAACTTTTCTTTACCGCAATTTCACATAGAAATAGCCTAACATAGAAACTTCATGTTATATGTTTTATTGGAGAAAAAAGTTAAATAATTCATATAAACAGCCCACTGGAGATGCTATGACTAATGAGAATTTTGAAAATATTTGTAAAAATAAATAAATGTTTTTATTGAGATTATAATAAGAAAAAAAATAATAACAATAAGCATTCACTTTTTATAAAACAAAATCTCAATTAATATTATTATAAAATTTATTAAAATAAGATATATAATACTGGTAAGAATATTTGTCATCAAATTAGATAAAATTGGTTTAAATTAATGAATGAGTTCAAATTCAAAACGTAAGTATTCAATTACATTAAATATAATTATATTAATAAAGAATATTTATCATCCCCAAAAAAAAAATTAAGATACATACAGGGAAAATGATTGGATTGTTCAAACTCCTTTTTTAAATCATATTTTTATGCTTCCTCTATATTTTAGGGTCTAGGAAGACGAATTAAGATGAGTTTATTTGTGTCCTTGTTAAATTCAAAATTTAACTAGAATCATTTAGTTGAACTCAAACTGAACTTAATTAATACTTGGTATATTGGACAAGATTAAGTTAATCTTGTTTCTTAACATTATATATCAATCTTAATATAATGTATAATTAAATTATAAAATAAAACAATGTATAGGTTACATCATAGTATATTTTATAATATATATATATATATAACTCAAAATAAATAATATTAATATCTAGGCTAAAATGCAATTTTCATCTCCTATTTTCTTAAATCTACGATTTTAATTCTTTTATTTTTTAATTGAGATATTTTATCTTCCGTTTTTTAAAAATTTGTGATTTTAGTCTCCCATTTTTTAATTGAGATATTTTGTCCCAAACTTTTGATAAATCCATAATTTTAGTTCTTGTGACCAAATGTTCATCTATGTACTCTATATACGTTAACTAATACGTGTTTATTTTTTATCCATTTGAAAAATGTTTTTTTAATTATTTAATTGTTAATAAGATTAATTTATTAAAAAAAAGAATTTAAAAAGTACATAGTCAAGTCTTAAATTGAAAAGGAAGACTAAAATTGCCTTTTTTTAAGTGAATGACGAAATATCACAATTAAAAAATAGGCATATTAAAATTGTATTTTTTTTAAAAAAATGGGGATGAAATGTGTCAAATAAAAATAGAAGAAATAAAATCACCAATTTAAAAAAATAGGAAAACTAAAATTACATTTTTATCTAATATATATATATATATATATATATATATATATAAAGACTGTGTTTTGGTGTACACATTTTTATAATATTTTATCTTTATAATTACATTTATGATTACTATTTTATCCGTATAATAACTATTACCTTCACAAATCACTTACTAATTTCTATTATTATTTTTTAAAAATGAAAAAACAGTTAGGCACAAAATGCTTATTTCCCCTAGTAAATATAAT
>PYAF01002792.1:87157-98353 GCA_007407185.1 Glycine tomentella
ATTTTATCAAACACTTGGTGTGCTTTTATGGAAACACTCAACAACACATGTAATAATACATAACTTTTACTAAAGCATTCAACCATACAAATATAATTCAAATCCAACAACAAAGATTCAAACAAACAACTTTTGAACATATTTCATTTATTGAAACAAATTATCAAACACATGGTAGACAACTTTGTTTTATAAAACATTTTAAAAGAAAGTTATACTTAACCCTTAATCTTTATAACGTTTAATATGATAAACATGCTTTCAACATAATCTTAGCATAAATAAGCAAGTTCAAGGATTTAGAAAATACTTGTATCAAAACATATAACTTTAATTCCAATCACTTTTCTTTAAAAATAGTCATGATATGTATATAAAGCTAAGTCACTTAATATTCACCTATTAAGCTTAAATTCAAGTTATTCATTTATTAACTAAAATCAAGTCACTTGTTTTAATAATCATTTTATTTAACAATCTTTAACTCTTTTGAGGCATTTCAACGAACACTTAGTCTACAAGGCTTAAGGAAAGAAAGAAAGAATTAATATTCAAACTAAGCTTATCATAAACTCCTCCATACCTTATTGTTTCCTTAAAATTTTGGACAGCCTTCCTTCTTTGAAGTTGAAGGATCCTTGCTCCTAAGGTTTCTAGTGCTTCACGTGAGGTTACAAGTATAGGTCTTTATTTTTGTTCTAGGTGAAAGGTATAATTTGGAAGAGATAAAATGGAGAGCTTTGGGAGGAATTTTGCACGGCCTAAGCTCTCTTAGAGCTGTCCCAATTTCAGTCTTACACCCTTTTTATAGGGTGATTAAAGCTTGATTTTTCTACAAAAATCTAAAGGTTATTATAACTAGCTTTTTACTTGGTTCTTTCTCATTGGCTATCCATTTTACATCTTCCAAGTGTCCTAATTCATGAATTTTCTACACTTCTTCCTTGCCTTCTAGCTTTTGCACATGGACTAGCTTGCTTAAGGTGCATTCCCTTTGGTTTAGGGACATTTGGGTTTTTTCTTCATTCTTTATTCTTAAGTTTTCTTTCAAAACCCGTATTAGAAAAACATTGGTTCTGGCTTCGTTAACCGTTGAATTTCCTTAAAATTTTAAAGGTGTACTCCTAACCCACATATCTGACTTTTTACCGTTGGGATTGTTGAAATAATGTCTTGAACTCTTCACATGTTCAACGGAAACAAGAGGAAGTTTATTTAAAAAAATCTTCTTAAATCATCATTATTTAACTTTCCATTTGCTTGATTTTCATTGGCTATTTAATTATTATCTTCCAAGTGTCTAATTTCCACATTCTTCTTTATGTTATACGTAGGATTTCTAGCTTGAAGAGTAATCTTTACAAGTATTTTCATTTTACACATAGAATAGCCTAGGTTTAGTGGATTTTATGCTTTTGTTACCAAGTGCTTTTATCTTGCTTCTTATTGGTCCATCTTACTTTGGATTCTTAAAATTACTAAACTAACTTATTTAGAACACTTATTCTTCCCATAATTAGGAGAAAATTCTATAGATTATGTCCATACTTTTCTTATAATTTTCTGATACCTGAGGTTGTCTAGATTAAGCTCTTTTCAAAATATTTTCCAAATTCCTAGAAATTACAATTTTTGGTTCTCTGCCACCAATCATGTTGATAATTTGTTATCTAAAAGTATTTTATCCAATATTCGGGTTTCCACAAATTTCTAAAGCCATCTGATCATTTTTTACCTAAAGGGCATTTTGGTAATTTATCATCATCGGGACGTAATGGTAATTATCCAATTTGTTCAAGGACATTTATGTAATTTCTCCTAGAAATGTTGGTCATTTTCAAAAATGTATAGGGGTATGATCGTCATTTTCTATCCTAGAGTCATAATCGTCATTTCCGAATTTGTCCAGGGGCAATTTTGTCATTTTATCCTAAATTTTTGTACTATCTCTCATTAACATTTTACGTTTAGTAATTGACTGTGATTCCCAAAATTTTGGGGTGTTACATTTTATGCTTTGTTTGTTACGACATAGAACCAATAAATAGATTAAGAAAATAAATGTTAGGACCATTTATTTCTTTTTCTTTCCATTTCTTCCATTATCAAGTTTTTAAGAAATAAATGTTATTGCTGTAAAAAAATTGTTAATCTTCATAAAGAGTGTATCATCTTTATTTATTTTTTTTACCAAAAAGCTAATGAAATAAAAAGAAATGCAGAAACAAGAAATGAAGAGGATTCTAATGCAGATGAAGGAAAGACGAAAAATATTATAAGTAAAAGTCCTTTTAATGTTTGGATGAGCGTACGAAAGAAAAAAAGAAAAAAAGGTGAGTAACAAGTAAGTTAAGACAGATTTATCTTTGTCTTCCTTCTCCCTAAATTATTGACAAAGTTATTTAAATAAAATATAAGATGCTAATTTTTAGTTCTTTTTCATTAGTTTATCCTCTTCATCATAAATGATTCGTTTGTCCCGAAATGACATGGCCCAATAAGGAAATTTCAATTTATTGGGGCTTTCAATACTATCAAATAGAAAGTCCAAAGAGCGCCATATTCTAGGAGCTAGTAAACAAACTTTTTTAAAGTAATTTCTAATGTTCTTTTAGTAACTTCTAGCATTTCAAACTTGAAGTAGTGTTTTTTAGTAATTTCTAGCTTCTAAATTTTATATTCTGTTCACATCTTATCCTAAAAATATTTATTCAATTTCGTTATTATCGTTTTTAAATGTCATTTATATCATTTTACATTCTCTAGCTACTTCAACAATTAGTTTTACCGAATACTTTTAATTTAACAAGTTAGCTTAAAAACTTTCAGACTTTCAACTTTTAGTTGCTGGTAAGCTTTTCAACTAATTTTGTCAAATCTAATGTCTCTATTTAAATTATCTAAGCTATTGAAATTACTCAAATCCCCTTTCTAATTTTTTGACACTTGTCACTTTTTGGGGATAAATTGGTCTTCAATCATTCCTCTCTTTTTGAATTTCAAAATTTGATCTTCTCTCTTCTCTGCACTAACACTACTTTTGCCTATGTTCTCCTTCTCCTTCTCCTGTCTTCTCAATCTCTCTCTGTCTATTTCTCTTTCTGTCTCTTTGCGGTGCGAGTGTGGTGCAGGAATTCCATTTGAAGAAATAACCCTTGCTTTTCTTCCTCTCTTCTACAGAGATGCATAAAAGGAAAAGCTCAAGTTTTCTCTTTGGTAAACGGGACACACCGTTTATGGCATGCCTATGTAGTGTTTTGAGGTGGGGAAAAATATGTCTTCTTCCTCTCTTCTCCCTTACTTAAAAACCCTAATTACCTCCCATTCCCTTTTTTTCTAAAATGCACCCATGTCTCTCTGTCTCTCTCTGTTTCACTTTTCCTTAATCTTCTTTTTTTCTCGATTACAAGAATGGATGAGGTAATAAGTTTTGTTTATTCAAGTTTATTTTTTCCAACATAGTTTTTTTCTTAAAAAAAAGTTATTGTTCTTCTATCATCTCAAATTTTTTTAAAGAATTATGTGAGAACAAACGAACATAGCTGGAAATTTTCTACTGTGAAATTCATTCAAAACTAAGAAGGTACTTATATGTGTTGATATATGTATTGGTATATATTTTTTCTTTCTTTGAATCTTTAATTAAAGCTTCATTTTTATAGATGAATGTGTAATTAAAGCTTCATTGCACATCTGCGATTTTTATAGTACACGTGAACAAGGTAGTGTCTTTGATTGTTATGTTAGAACAAACGAGCATAGCTAGAAATTTTCTAATGTGAAACTTTCTTTTAAATATAGAATCATTGTTCTAGTTATATTCTTAAATTTAATTAGGTGTAGGGGTATTGTTCTTTCTACGTGTGGTTTTTTTTTTCTTAATTCTAATTTAACAGATTTTTCTTCACAAGGGCCTTATAAGCTCAGTTTTAAAATTGGTTTTTCTCCTCAACTTATTGCTTTCATGTTTGTTATATTAATTCTATCTTCATTTACATAAAACATAAAATAAAGTTCTTTGTCTCTTAGGCATATTACATCATTTATCAAAAAAATTAGTAACTAATCTTAAATAATGTAGTTCGTGACCTATAGCCAGCAGATCCGGTGGTGCCTGTGGAACTGTTGTGGCTGGGAATGTCCCTAGTTGTGATGCTTGCTGCTCTGGTTCACTTTCACCCGTCGACCATCGTACACGTGATTGAGACTCGCACCTTGCTCGCTTCCACTCAAAGGTGGGCTCCAAAAGTCGCAAGATCATGCTGAGAAAGTCAAAAAATACAGGTGAAGCAGCTTCAAAAGCTGGAAAGAAGACGCTCGAGTTGCTAAGGAGGAGCTGACTGTTGTGAGTAATTTTGGTTTAATAGTCATTAGAATGTCTCTTTCATATTGAGGAATTTTATCTAATAGTTAGTCAACTAATCTAACTCAACAATATATTTGGAGTTTGATAATTGGTAGCTAATAAATCTAACTAACCAAAATTGTTTGGTTAAGCTTGTTCAATGCTTCTACTTTATATATAGCAACAATGTCTCATTTTTTAGTTTAGTCATAAGATATACTAAGCATAGAAGTTAATAGTGGATACAACCAATTTCACTTATCTTTACTTAGCTTCAACCCTTTGAGATATATTTCTTTATCACTAGATGTTTAACTTTTATGAAAAATTGTGATTGGGATTGAGACAGTATGAATGCAGAGACCAATTCAATTTGATGAATACTTTATTTTTTATTTCTCTTTCCTTGACTAGATTTGTCGTTGTGTTTTTTTATTAATGCTAAATTGAAATTGGTATTGCACAAGGTTTTTCTTATTCTGAATTTGTGTTTCTGTTAACTTCTCAAAGAATATATACTAAGCTTAAAACATAATACAATAGTGCCCATGAACTATTATTTGCTAAGTTTATTCAATGTTGGTACTGGCTATGGTTGCTATTGTCAAATTGAAATTCGTACTCTATAAGGTTTTTGTTTTTTGGATTTGGTATATATTGACTATGTTTTCCATTTATCTATCTTGAACATCTCAGATTCTAAATCGGGATGCTTTTTCTTTGTTATTCATGGATCTAATTAAAGGCTATGGCACACAAGTTTGATATAATCAAAGAAATAGATGGGAAAATAGAAGCATTGAAGCTACCGGTACTGTGTGTTTAAGGGGTTATTAGAGACTTAGTTATCTTCTTATGCTTAGCTCTATAAATACTAAAGAACTCCTAATTTTGGGGATAAAAAATTGTGAATGAATTAAACTTTTGCTTAGATTGAGAGCATTGTCTCTTCTTGGTTCTTGACTGAAACCAAATTGATTCTTATCAAGAAAGTGATTCATTTGTGGCAAATCCTCCTTCGGCTTATTGTTCCACTAAGGATCGTAGCGTCGTTCTTAAACATCTTCTTCATCTTCTCCATTTTCTATTTTTAGTTCTAAGAAAATGATGTAATGTCTACAACCATTAGACATTAGGTTTCCCAAATCTACCTTGCAATGAAACCCAAACTTCAAGTAAACTTCAGAACACAAGCAATCAACACTTCTTGTGAAATAGGTCTGTTTAGAGGTTTATAATTGCAGAAATGGAAGTTGGAAGAAAGGTTAGGGATGAAGATGGATGACATCATGGAAAAGCTTTCCAATAAGCCTAGGAAGAATCACCACAATAGCATTGAGAAACCATTGATAAGACTTAAGAAGTTCTTGAATAAGAATAAGAGAGAAACTCTCACAACAATTTTCAGAATTGTATTAATTGAAAATAATAGGAATACTTCACAACAACCAAGAGGGGGGGTTAATTGGTTGAACCTTGGTATTTTAAAATCAAATTCAAATCAGAGTTTCAGGATCTTTATCACTTTTAAAACCAAGAAACCTTTTACCCAATCAAATGTCTCAAAACTGAACTTGTTGAACAATGAATATGATTCAAAGAATTAAAGACAATGAATAAGATGAGAATAGAGATATAGAAATAAGAACACAAGCAATTTATACTGGTTCACTTCAAATCATGAAGCTACATCCAGTTTCTTCTAATTCACACTGAATTAGAGTTCCACTATTATAAAATATTCTTACAAACTTTTACAAGAACCTCCCCTTTATCAACCCTAGATAAAGAACAGAAATCCAAAACCCTATTAGACTTCTAAGGAGAAAGATCCAGAGAACATTACTCTGGTCTTTAAGCTAGAGAACCCTTCTCTAGTCCCAAGCTTTAAGAACCCAATTACAATAGTCAATTACAACACAATTTGTAAACAAAATTACAATCAATGAGTTAAGGAAAGAAACGACCTGATGATCCAGTGAATGACATGCACATGAATGAACAATTCAGGTTGAAAGACAAAAACAATCTCAGAACATCTTCTTCTTTAACCTTTGAAAGAGACTTCTTGCTTTAAAGAATCACTCAAAAACCCATATAACCCAGAAAAATCACTTAGAACGTGTTTAGAAAGCTTGTGTGTGCTCAGAATACAAATTGATCAAGTTACAAAACAAGCTGAGCCAAGGTTCTATTTATAACAAACTTTTGTAACTGTCAATAATCGATTAAGCGCGCCATATAATCGGTTATTTAACCCATGTAATCAATTAAATCAATCTGGTAATCGATTAAAGTGCTCAACACAATTTCTGGACATGAGCAACGAACAAAATAATATATTATTCTGTCTTATAATCGATTAAACCAGGAAGCTTTATAAAATGGATTGAACTATGTAATCGATTACTATATTTGGTAATCGATTAATGCGGCAAATCTTATGTGCATTTACATATAGTGTAATCGATTACTACATTTGGTAATCGATTAAGACAGGAAGATGACTTTTTCAATTTAAGCCTGTGTAATCGATTACTAGTCCTTGGTAATCGATTCTTCCAACACTGCTTGAAATCATGTATAGCAATGTAATCGATTACTACCCATTGGTAATTGATTAAAGTGTTCATCAAGACAGTATATATGAAAACAAATGTCAAATAATCGATTATTCCGATAGGCAATCGATTACATTGTTCTTGAAAGGTTTTCCAGAATGAACTAAGAACAAAATAATCGATTATACCTTTAAGGTAATCGATTAAAGCAGTACAAAAACCATTTTTCCAAAAACCTTTGATTCAAATTAAAACCTTAGTTAAATGTTAAAAGCTTTGTTTGATTTTCATGAAAAAACACTTAGTTAAAACAATGAATGAATGAATGAGTGCATGGATCAATCAGATAGTTTTCCTTTTACATAAAATTCCAGTCTTCAAGCATGTTGAAAGCTCAAAACTAATCTTCTAGCAAAGACTTCCAATCTTCATGAAGCTCCCCCTATAATCAACATTAATGAACCAAAGTTAGTTACATTTAGTTTTGGCACCTTATATAGGCCACGAAATTACAAGCTAAATGTCACTAAATGTAAAGAAAATACAAATTCAAATGAAGCCCAAATGAAGCTTGAAGTGTAAGCGTTCCCTAAAGGGACTCTTGGCATGCAGTTTTAAAACTGATTCAATCAATTAATCCGCACTTGTAATCTATTAAAATAGAGTTTTTTTTTTTTACATTTTCAGGCTTATGTAATCGATTACAGATGTCTTGTAATCGATTAAAACAGAAAAGTCTTGTTTTTTTAATTTCTTGATGCTTATGTAATCGATTACAGGCATCTTGTAATCAATTAAAGGTATCAGAAACTATTTTTCAAGATGCTTTTAATCTATTACAAGAATCTGATAATCAATTAAAACAAATAACATTTCTTTTGTGTTTCCACTGAGTTGGTGTGCTTCTTCATGCTTTTCCAAGAGATACAAGTTAGTTTGGACATGGTCTTGAAGGACTTGAATTCTAGCTCTTGTCGTAGGTCCTTTAGCTTGCAATGGACCTCCATCATCTCCTCCTTCTTGAGAGAAACTTGTCCTCAAGTTTACTTCCTCACTTGTACCTACAACACACAAAGATCACAAACATTGAAAGTAGTACTCACACCATACTTACTTGGCAACTCAAATTTGTAAGCATTGTTGTTGAAGATATATCCTTTCCACTTGTGTTTGTATCTCTTTTGCTTCCATGGAGGAAGTCTCACCACTTCCTTGAAGAAGAGATTGCCTACTTCACAAGTATCATCACTCTTGGGACAAGGAATGAAGTGTCTCATCTTTAAGAACCTATCAACAACAACAAAGATAGAATCCTTTCCTCTCTTGGATCTTGGAAGACTAAGCACAAAATCCATAGAAATGTCAACCCAAGGGGAGTAAGGAATAGACAAAGGTGTATATAAATCATGAGGCATTAATCTAGATTTAGCTTTATGACAAATGATATATTGAGATACAAACTTATGCACATCATGCCTCATCTTTAGCCAATAGAAAGGTTCATGTAAAATAGCCAAAGTTTTAGCTACACCAAAGTGTCCCACCAAGTTGTTCTCATGAGCTTCCCTCATGAAGAGTCCTCTCAAAAAGCATTTAGGAACACAATTTATTTTCCTTTTCAACATGTAAACAAAAAGAGTTAGGAACCATATTATGAAGAGGTTTTCTTCTTAATAACACTCTTTTGACATCTTTTCCTCTTAAGAACAAACTCTCTTTAATCTCATGAATTCTTTTGTTCTCATTTTCTTTCACTTTTCTTTTCTTCTCACTAGTGTTTCTCTTTGGTAGCTCACTTTTCTTCTCTTTTTTAGGTGCAGTATTTTTTTTTCAACCCCTCAATTCTCTTTTCTTTCATTTTTATTTGATCCTCACACACTTGTCTAGGAGTCAAAGGCCTCAAAATAATTTTCTTGCCTAGGTCCTCAAACTCAAAAAGTGTTCTCCATGCCATTGTGTATCACTTTTCTATCATATTGCCATGGCCTACCAAGAGGATATGACCAGCCTCCATAGGAACAATATCACAAAGAACATTATCATGATAAGCATTAATAGAAAAAGGAATGAGCACTTGAGAATTTAGCACCACTTCTCCACTTTCACTAAGTCATTGTAGCTTGTATGACTTTGGATGCTCTGTGGTTGGCAAGTGTAATTTCTCCACAAGTCTTGTACTATCCACATTGATGCAGCTCCCACCATCAATGATAAGTGAGCAAACTTTATCTTTAATCAAGCACCTTGTGTGAAAAATATTTTCTCTTTGAGTCTCTTCTTTTTTCTAGGCAAAAATTGCTCAACATTCTCCTTACCATCAAGAGATCACCTTCTTCGGCCTCCACTAGTGTGAGTTCTTTTTCTTCTTCACTTGAAGAAATATTTGAGTCACTTGAAGACTCACTCCTTATGCCTCCATCTTCAAGAAAAATCATAGTTCTTTTGTTGGGACATTGGGAAACAATGTGACCCTTACCAAGGCACTTAAAACATTTGATATTGCTTGATCTTTTATGAGTTGGATCCACAGTTTTTTTGCTTGGGCTCTCCACCCTTTCTTCCTTGTTTTTCCCATGAGAAACCTCCCTTTTAGGCTTATCTTTCCAACTAGAATTGCATCCCCATTGGTCTTGGAAAAGGAAGTTTTTCTCCTTTTTATTTGTTGCTCCGCCCTTTGAGCTTTATGGACTAGCTCCTCAATTGTTGCATATGAGTGTAGCTCCATCACATCTTGAATTTCTCTATTCAAGTTATGAAGGAATCTAGCCATTGTTGTTTCTTGGCTCTCCACAATTTCAGCCCTTATCATCATCAATTCCATTTCCTTGAAGTAGTCATCAACACTCTTGTAGCCTTGGAAATGTCTTTTAAGTTTGTTGTGGACTTCTCTTGCATAATAAGTGGGGACAAATCTTCCTCTCAAGCATGCCTTCAAATTATCCCAAGAATTTACTCTTTGCCTCCTCCCTCTCCCTATATCCATTTGAATTTGGTTCCACTATATCAAAGCATAGCCACCAAATTCTAGAGTTGCTAAAGTAACTTTCTTTTCTTCATTAAATTGTTGGCATGAGAAAATTTATTATACTTTCATTGTAACGTCTCTCGTGACTCTCGTGCTTGATTGATTTTAATTAAAAACTCGTGTCCTTTTTGTATTAAAATGATCTTAGTTGTAAATTTTTTAGCGAAAATTCTTTTTGCCTTGCTTGCTAATGATTTGTTCGTAGTCTAAACGATTTTCCTCACCACAGTTCATATAATAAGAATACATTCCATGATACAATCCAAATACAGTATCCAAAATAATATACAGACAACTTATCACAAATTACATGCCACAAAATTACAAGTCACAGCATACAGCTTCTCATCAAACTTCTTCAACAATCTTCATCTACATCTCATGCTTTCGTGTTCCTCTGCTCGCCCAAATGAATTGGGGTCCTCACAGGTGTCAACCACAGACACAACTCGGGTAAGTTTATGCCAAACATAGTTTGAATAATATAAACACAGATAGATAAAATTCACACAGCTTATACAGTGTACAAATCGTCATACATATACCCACTGTGTGATGTATAAGATGCATGCTCGTCTTTTTATATGATGCATGACTGAGATCTCAGCTTATTATAAAATCATCATCAGTGGCCACAGTCAGATAGCCCCATTCCCTTGGTACACCTATCCATTCAGTCGGGGTAGGGCAGGGGCGCGTAGGAATGTCACCTCCACCTATGTGATCATCATGGTGGTGTGGTCCTCCCTGAAACACACTACCCCCCAGTTCACACCGCTGAACGCATGGACTCGGTTCAGCTATCTGACAAACAACTCCACGGATTAACCCCCGCAAGGCATAACTCCACGGATTAACCCCCGCCAGGCATATGCATATGAAATGCATGAATGATTCATTTTATCCAGTCTTTAAACATCATTGCAACTCATGGTATATATTTTTAGAACCACACATAAAGCTTATGTCCATCATCCCATAAAACTTTACATCATAATCTCAGTATACAACCATGATTCACCACAACCTTTGGAATCCATAAATAATCACAACATCTTTAACAACGCAAGGATTTCAATATTTCATCATCATAACACAATTCTTACTTTGTTTCTCAACATCAAAATCATAAACCACCAAACAACATGTTAAAAGTACATATAGAATTACACATGAAAGATCACATAACTTATTTTATTTCTTGGAACCCTTTTATCAAACACTTGGTGTGCTTTATGGAAACACTCAACAACACATGTGAAATC
>PYAF01002792.1:127040-137106 GCA_007407185.1 Glycine tomentella
ATAAAAATAATTCAGAATTATATTAAAAATATAATGTAATTTATTACATTAGAAGTATACTTAAAATGTTGTGAATAATATTAACAATATATAACATATTATATAATTAATTATAATATGCATGATAAACTTCTTAAACATCTGTATTCTATATGTAAAAAAACATCAATATTCTATTAGAAGAAAAAAATATTTTTTAAAACATTTAACATAAAAATAAATACAAAATTTAACTATATTTTTATACCTTTTTTATACTCTGAACCTTTGTAGTTAATTTTGTGTCAAAGAAAGCATTTGATATACTCATCATACTTAATAAAAAATTATATTTAATTAGTTATTTCCAGTGACTTGTTTTATGTCATAGTATAAATTTATTTAATAAGATTTATTTACTCACCATTAAAACTCTTCATTTTACATAATTATCAGATAATTACAATTGGATTGTTTGAGTTGTTCTCAAAAAGATGAGAATTTATGTCAACAGTAAATTAATCTCAGTGTACAAACCATCGTATTACCTCTATTCGATAAAAACTAATGTAATTTAATTAGTTTTTATGAAATAATTTAATTCAATTAGTTAGTTATTAGTTAATAAATGAATAAATAAATTAAATTTTAATTATAAAAACTATGTAAATAGACTAATCTTATTAGAATATTTTTACTCCATATCTTTGAGAACTATGTCCATTAGTTTTTTCTTCCTGAATTTGTAGTTTTCTCTTTTATTTCATCCTTCTCAATGATTTACATATCTTATCACATATTTATTGGGATATAAAAAATAAAAAAAATTAGTGAGAAAAAATGTTTAATATTATACTAAGCGAATAAAAATTTATTTTCTTCTGCAACTAATATCTTTGCAAATGGTTTGTGATTAAGGAAACTCAACATATACTTGTGTGTTGGTAATTGTCATTTATATCAACAACCATCAAACTTTTAATCAGGTAGGTAGAACCTTGTTCCGTGATTTTTTCAAACTTATTTAAAAGATTTTTATCGATAGAAGCTTGAATTTTCCTAGCATGTTTGGATATGAAAAACTTAATTAATATATAGAAAAGTAATGTTGTCTAAGTTACATTCTAACTTGATATATAATAGAGATAATAAAAATATTAACAATTAAAAATTAGCTGAAAACAAAAATTAACTATTTTTTACAATAATTTGAGACAAATGTCAAGAAATAAAAATGAAGAATAATAACATTTTCATCAATTTGAAAATAATTATGTAACGTAAATAATACAATGGTTAAAATAAATAAATAGGCTTAAATCCTTTTTGCAAGGATTCAATCAAAAAAATAAATTTACTAGAACGAAAATGAAAAAGCACTAAATTGTATGGACAAAAATATAATTAAGTCAAATAAATATTATAATATAAGACGCCACCTTTTTAAGTGACAAAAGTTAGTATTTTTACACCTATGTATCCGCATTTTTATTGAATTAAATTGGATACACAAATATAGTCGTATATTTGTTTTATTGTTGGAAAAATATTTTTTATATTTCTTTTAAAAAACACTTTTTAATTTTTTCATAATAAAAAAAAATTTAAGGAAATTGCACGTAGGATAGTTTGAAATTTTTTTTAAAAAAAAAGAAGAAATAACAATATTTAAGTAATACTGATTTATTTAAAAAATAGTTGGATAATTTGAAATCTTAAATTAAAAAATATTTTTTTAAATAACAATAGTTTAGTTTAGATTTTTTGTTATTTTACGTTGTTGATCTTTAAAAGTTAGTGGGATAATTCGTTAGGTTTTAAAATTAAAAATATTGGACAGTTTAAAAACTGAACAGAAAAAATGAGGTAGTTTAAACTTTTAAATTTTAAAAAATTGGTAGTTAAAAACAAAACAGTGGTATGATAAAAAATAAACAAAAGAGAAGAGTGTGCGGTGGTTTCATTTGATAGTGTGTAGTGGGGTGGTTTGAAATTTTATTGTTAAAAAAATTGAGAGTTTTTTTATTTTACGTAAGAAAAATGAAATTGAGAGGTGTTAATAAATGTTTAAAATAAATAGATGAAGAGGAGTAAAACAATAATTAAAAAAAAAGTATAAAGAGAGAAATAAATGTAAACTATTATAATTTAAGGGTCAATCCCATGCATTGTTGCACTTGTGTATTTACACTTTTATTGCACTAAATATGATATATTATAACATTTTTCTCATTATATTGACATATATATTCATTTTAATTTAATAATTTATTTTATATCTATGTATGTCAATTGGCATTCTTTAATTTTTCAATAAGATATTAGGTTTGATATATAGTAACATTTTTAAATTTTAAAAAATTACTATTAAAATTAAAAGTTGTAAAGACTAATGCTTAAACTTTAAATTTTCATTTGTATTTTAAGTATACAAAAATTTATCATCATGTTGAATATTTAGTCTACTGTTTTCAAATTTAATTCTCTATTTTAATGTCAAAGTTAGATTTAGTATTTTAACAAATAGAAATATTGTTTCATTTTAATTTTTATTTTGATTAAAATCATATAAGGAAAAAAATTAGCATAAAAAGGTATAATAATAAAATAAAAATGTGGACATATAGGCATGACAATAAATGTGTTTTTGTATTTTTATTGACTATGGCTCTACTAAATATGATAAGAGGGAGGAAAATTGTACACAACTTTATTCTTGTATATCCAAAGAGGTTGTTTCCGGATTCGAAATCATGACCAACAAATCACCAATGGGTTCATCCTCTATGACTCTACTAAATATGATAAATATTAATATATTGATTTTAGTTTGACTTCTAATTTTGTGTGAAGAAAATAAACAGTACAAATTAATTTTGTATGATACAAAATATATTCCCCAAATTTGTATTTATTTGTTTTCTATTGCCGCTAAATTATTATACTTTGCTTGAAAAGTATTTTTTTTTTACTTGATGTTGTCAAATGTCAATAGTAAATGTCGCATAAAATTAACGTCAATATATAAAATTTGAATTAAAAAATAAATAAAATAAAAAAACATATGCAACACAGCCAATAAAATATTTTTTGTTGGCGATAATATGTCAAAGCAGTGTTATAAAATCTGGTCAGGTCATTTGTCTCGAGGTAGTGAGTTACTGGGTTAGTGGTCCAATCGGTAGATTACTAATTAGCTCGATTTGACCCGATCTATATTAAAAAATTAAAAATTATATTATATATACATATATTACTAACATTATTTGATTAAAAAAATTCATCCATAATTTTGTACTCAAAAATCCAAAATAACAATTGAAGTATTAAAGTTGATAACACAAGTAAAATGTATTAATAATAAAAAAGAGTGTAAATAGCAACTAACTAAATTAAAACATGTTTTTAATAAACAAAATGAGCCAAAAGTCTATTTCGAAATGCAAAATGGAAATTGCAAAAAGCAATAAAACGGGTATAGAAAGTAAATTAGGCCCACGTAAGAAAAAAAAATCCTAGTGTATATATATATATATATATATATATATATATATATATATATATATATATATATTCTTCTTTTCTCCTAGCGATTCTGGCTTCATGCAGGCGAGTTGCAGCCTACAATCCAAACTGAGGACTGATTTTTGGAGTTAACTCACCCTCGCGGGATCGCGATCCTTTGTCCCGTCCATATCTGTCGAAAAGTTCGGGCCAAATCCTGAAGAAAGCTAAAAAGCACTGTTTGATGAGCCTGTCCATGGACCCCTAAATAGTTAAGGGATCCCCCTGATACCATGTTGCGCCTTCCTTCATCCTTCCTATTGTCATGTTGCGCCTTCCTTCATCCTTCCTGTTGCTCCTCTTCTCTTCTCTACAATGCTACGTTGCTACCATCTTGTGCCTTCTCTTCTAGGAAGTTCGACCCCTTCCAGGAACTTCTGTAAATGCAATGGAAGAGAGCAACAAAGACGACGTGCATGAAGGCGCGACGACGGCAAATTGAAAGTGCGACGGCGACAACAAGCAAGAGCGTGAAGGAGGCAAGCAATAGCCGACATCATTTTGTCGGTCCGGATTCCAAAATTCGGTCGGATTGTCGGGTCCTCATAAAATCGGTCAGATTTCATCGAACAAAATCAAGCCAGATGCATGCTCAATCCAATTCCCCCCAACCCGGCCTGATTATAGCACCGGTCCCCGATCCGACCGAACCGGTTTTCACAACACTATGTCAAAGTATTGATTAAAAAAGCCTATTTTTACAACAAAAGTTTGACACAACGTGTGCAAAATGGGAAGAGGACAAGGGGCATGTTTTTCTAATATATTACAATGTGTATTTCCAGAAAATAAAATAACTCAACTAAACACATTTTAATTATTTCTGAAAATAAAAAAAATCTCAATCAATTCTAATAGTTAAATATAATTTTTACTAATATAAAAAATAAATTCTCATTATATTTAAAAAAATATTTCCTTTTCTAAAAAAATTATCCGTGAGACAAAAAGACCCATGGTTTTAATTACAAGAAACATGTAATTATTTTATTACTAAATTTCCTTTCTACTCTTAATGATTACACTGATTTTTCCACAAAAATGATATCTTTATTAAGCTATCAATAAAACAAGATAAACTCATTAATTAAAATTTTATTTTTTGAAAAATAACTGAATAATCAAAAAATAAAATTAAAATTTATAACAAATTAATTAATCTAACTATTTTTATTGATCTTTGTTGCTTTTTATATGTGTGTGACATGACCCTGCAATAATAATTTAGAATGAATGCATACGTTTGATAAAAGAATATGATCTTTAGATATAATTTAATAATTTTTATTAGATTAACTTCTCTGGTTTGTAGAAATATCTTAATTTGTTTACAAGTAAATTAAGATCTACAATATTTTAATGTTTACTAAATCTTAAGTTTTTTCATGGTTAAGACAATATTGTTTACAAATACTTTTTTAATAAAATTTTCTTAAGATATAATAAATCATGTGCATTTTTATTTTTATTTGAATTTTATTTAATTCAATTAATACTTTTTAAAAGAACAAACAATAAATGTGTTCAAACTCACATGAAAAATGCTATAAAAGACAAAACAAAAAAAAACAAAAAAAAACAATACGTGAAGAAAAGTAAGATGTTTGAAAATGAGGTGTCTTAGAGAGTGCCGAAGGAGGTGTAAAGAGAGAAGCAGAATAGAAATTAAAAAGGAGGGATGTGAATATGGCCTTGATAATTTTCAAGATAAGTCTCTGGTCCAGAAAACAAACCAAACTCAAATTACAAATAATCATTTTATTTAAGTCCATCCTGTTATAAGGGATTTAGAAAATTTCTATTGAATAATAATCATTTTACTTCTTACGCGTATTTTGTTTTTCCTCAAACAATAACCATTTCACTTCTCTTCAGTGCGGTATAATTCTCTTCATCACAAAATAATTTCAAGGTATATTCAATGAGTTCAATGTGATCAAACCCCTTAGGAATTATCGATCTTTAGAATTCAATTTCAACAAATTGGCAATCTTAACAATCTACCCTCCTGGGAAAAATTATCAAGAATTTAATTTTTAAAAAAAAGTTTGTTAAAGTGAAGGCGATCAACTGGCTTCAAAAGCTGATGAATATATGAAATGGATAATGCTTCTATAAAATATTTCTGAGAACACAAGGTTTCAGAATTAAGTCCCAAAATTGCAAAGGCTTGACAAATAGTTAAATGCTAATACTAAGTCCTAAAACAGCAGTAGCAGTTTTACTCTAAACAGATCTAAGGGATGAAAGGTAACAAAACAACCTCACTTTGATTAAGTTCTCTAATACCTTTGAGGATATGCAGGTTACCCATTCAGTCTTCAAACTTTATTTTCTTTGGAGCAGGTTGGATGTTACCCACCTGTAACAGCAATTATATAGTTCAAGAATGGAGCAAACAAACCACAGAATTTGAGAGCAAAAATCAACATGAAGACTTTTCTAATTTCATGAAAAAATACAGATTGATAAAAGCAAGAGTCTCACAATCTCAGGGCATTCATAATCAATCCCAGCAGCCTCTATCCTTTTACGTCGTTTTTTATCATGTTTCAGAACCTTCTCCACCAACTTCTTGTGCTCTTCCAATGTTCTATCCTGGAATGACAACGTCAACGAGTGGAACGTTATACTGAGAATCAGACCAACAATATCCAGAAGATGTACTTTCTTATTCATTGATCTAGATACCTTGTCATGACGCATCCGTTCAATTTGGACTGAATCCAATGGTTTGTAATGGTAATTGAATCCTCTCCATCTACAAACAAAAATGCCACATCACATATTCATTTGATACCCTTGGTGATATTCAACCTATGAAACTAATTCTTAGTTTTACATTTAATCAAGACACATAATATGCCAATAGTTCAATCTAATGTTACAAAATATGCCATTTTACAGGATTGGGATTCCTGCTCATTTTTCAGCATGTGGGGTTATATGGTTAAAAAGGAATGCTAGGCCTTTTAGCCAGCTGTAATTGCACATTTTGAGATATGATAATTTTCCAAGCTATTATTGTGTTTCTGCTCATAGCATCTTTTGAGGTCTATTTTCTTTCTTTTGTTGTTTGGGTGGGGGTCAGAATAATAATCTTGGCTACAATCTCTTAAACAAAAGTGTTCACCGAACTAATGGACATATTATATAAAGACATGATAGAAGTTCTATGGAACAGAACTGATAATAAAACTATTTATCTGATATACAGATGGGATGGAAAGCTATAGTGTGCTAAATTATCTTTGAGTCTACCCAATGCCCCACCCCCAAATCATTCATGGGAATTCCTGATGTCCGTAGCGTTTTCTTCTAGACTCTCAATAAATATATCTTTGTCATACCAAAGTAAAGAAACGAAATAAGAAAATAGACAATTAGACACTAACAGCCTAGGATTAAGAAAACCATGTAACAAATCCTTAAAAGAAAATAGATATGGAGAAAATTTTAAGAATAACTTACATTCTTGGATGAACATGCTCTGGAGGTATCACATAAACTTGGAGAAGGTGTTCAAAAAGGAGATAATTATGCATAGTATCAGCCACAATTTTTGCTACCTACAAATCGGGCATATTATTAGAACAAGGAAATTGGATTTTCCCCAAACATAATAGTAGCCAAAAGTCACAACATATCAATCAGTCAGCTGAAACAACTACGTACCTCGGGAGATTCAAATTCTATGAACCCAAAATGTCTTGATTTTCCAGACTGTTAACATCAAGAAACACATATGATCAGTATCAATCAACTAAAACAAATATCAATCATCACTGCAATGGTAATTCAACAACAAATCAATACTGCTGAACCAAAGTATTAATGAAACAAATAACTTGATGGCTCAAAAGGCATACTTTCTTCCAAATGCTAAGAACCAAACCAAAAACAACTATTAAAATATTGATTCACATGTGCTTTATCTTCCAGGAAGTGAGTGCTGAAGATGAGGAACTCATAACTATATGTTTGAAGATTTTGCATTAGAATTTGAACATTTTCTTAAATTAAGAACACACACCTAAACAGAGCATGAGACAAGAAAAACAAATTTTGACCATACAACCATATGCTTGGATAAGAAAGAAAGAAAAAAGTTAATCACACTATCCACTTGTGAGTGCATTCTTTCCCCTGATACACATTATACACACATATGCACATACACACACCATAATGAAACATGCGACAAAAAAAAGGCGACTGAATTCATAAGTACCATCAGCTACACATGAGTAGATAGACTAGAAAAACCAAGGATTGCCACAAATCATCGTCAATTTATGTAAACAACAAAAACAAACAAATATAAAGGAAACAATTAAACAAGCAAGCAACAAACCTTTTTATTTCTTGCAGATCATCATCAATTTATGTAAACTACAACAAACACAAACAAATATAAAGTAAACAAGCATGCCACAAACCTTTTTATTTCTTGCGATTCTCAACCTCTTGATGGTTCCAAATTGCCCAAAATAACCTACAAAAAGCAAAGATAAGCACACACACCACAAAAATCATGTAACAAAAACTGAAAAACAACAAAATCCAAAACATGAACCTTCCATCTCCTGCTCATAGAACCCATGTGGAATCCGACCGATGTACAAAACCGTGGCGGTGTTCTCCGGCCCCAGCGGTTTCTGCTGGACGGCGAGCTTACGAGCAGGGCCACCTTCCAAGGGCTTCACCAATGGAGCAACAAAATTAAGCACACAAATTACACGCAAAAAAAGAACTAAAAAAGAAAAAAGAAAATTGAAAATTGAGAGCACATGATATCAACATTGATTCACGTACCAAGAAATCAGCACCCTCAGATGGCTTCTTATTAAAGGAAGCCCTTTTCAAATTCTTCTTCATAGCTTTCTTCGCCTTCTTCCCCATATCTCACTATGCGCACACTAAAACGTTACAGAACAAATTAGATTATTGTGCAAAAGAAACGGATTTGCGACAAATAACTGCGAAATTGTGCTGCTTCGCTATGCGGCGGTGAGTTGAAGGTTAAAACTTAAAACCCTAACGCTTAAAACAATTGATTCATTTAACTAAATAAATAAATTTGAATTACAATACCAAAGAGAGTATTGAAAATGGCGTGGGAGGCGCAGAAGCTTTCAAAATTAGAGGCCGGCGAGCAGTGGTGGTGAGGTGCGAGTCTGAGGCTTGAGAGCGGCGCAAACACAAAGGGTTTTAGCCTTTTTTAGGTTAGGTTGTGGCTTCAGAGGAAGAATACAAAATAAGGAATACAAAATCAATTATCATCAAATTATACATGATATCATTATTACATATGTCTAGCTCAGTAGATTGTTCCACTAGGATCTATCTTTAATTCTTATATTATAAACTAAAAAAAAATAGCCATTATTAATTAATTATATTTTCTGAAGGAATTATCTTTTATTTTTAACGAATTAAAAATAAATAAAAAATATTATTATTACTATTTTAATTATTTACAATTTGTTGTAACTGGCTTTTTGAAATTTTGAATTATTATAAATTATAAATACTTTTTTGAATTAGAAATAGTTGAAGTTAAATTGATAATTATAAAATCTTATTATAAATATATAATTTCTTCAGCTATGATCATACATCAATTTTAAAAAAATTGGGTATATAATTTTATTTATATATTATTATATATAAAATATGGTTTTATTAAATATGGTAAACGATTTATTTAATTTTATGGAATATTTTTATAATTACAGTATTATATTAATAATAATTTTAACATTCTTTATAAATATGATAAAAAAATTATAATTCCATGAGATGTTTTTCTATAAGAAAGATTATAAAATCACAGTGGTTAATCTAGGAAGTGAATATTCTACCACGTGAAAAATATGTAGAGGTTACATTCCAACTAGAACAATTTTGAATTGTAGATAGCTGCACTATCTCATTGTTAGTCCACTATGTGAAGTTACATTGAAGACAACTATTCACGCATTTTTTATATGCACAAAAAATGAAGATTGTTAGTTAAAGCTCAACCTAAGTCATTGCATAGAGCCAATAGGTCTTGTTATAGATCGAATCTTGTAAGGAATTCTTCTTCACTTTGTTTTCAAAGATGCAGGAAGAAAGAAAATCAAATATATGTCTTGTTATGGAGGAGGAGGAAGAATGAGAAGGTCTAGAAAAACAAAGATGTCCCAAGTGAGTTTGTGGTTAAAAGAGGGGAGAAGTTTCATTAGAGTTGGAAGTGTGCAAAGACAAAAGGTTAGCTAGGGAGAATTTGAAAAACAAAGGAACACTTCAAAACAACCAAGAGGGGGGGTGAATTGGTTAAACCTTGTCCAATTAAAATTTTAAAATCAGAGTTACCACAGGATCTTTATCACTTTCAAAATTGTTTCAATACCAACAATCAATATTCAATCAAATTCCCTTTCCACAAAGAATAGAAAACAGAGTATAGAATTCTGAGCAATGATATTGATTCACAAACAAAGTAATTATAAGATGATGAGATTAAGAGAAAGATTTG
>PYAF01002792.1:145976-165332 GCA_007407185.1 Glycine tomentella
TATCACAGTAATCAAAATCTTGGTACAATCTTATAAATTATATACTACAATATATTTCTATATATTGTAATCATTTGCATATTTTATCAACATAATATAACAATTTAACCATATAATTACAAATCTTGTATGATATATGTATCTTACTCAAATTACCACATAATATCAAATAAAATAATAATGGATCTAAGCATATCTACATGCGTACACGGTTATAGTCACAATATTTATCTAACATATATATATATATATATACACATATATCAATTATGTCTAAAGAAACTAAAACAATATTAATAAGTTAAAGATAAAGTGACACGTAACAAGATTTCCAAACAATTTGAATTGATCCCAAAACATATTATAACAACCAAGGTTCAAAACTTTTTATAATTCAAAATATTAAAACCTTGAAGATGCTCAGTACATGTTTCACTTCATTCTATTCTTAAATAAATGCATATAAGCATGACAAGAGATATGCACACTTGAATGTTTCAACTTTCTAATCACAAACAAATAAATATAAGCACCACTGTTCATGCCAATTATCAACCGTGTATACAATAAGATTAATATAGCAATGTCACATCGATTATGCACACTTCAATAAATACACACGTAACAAACGACTACAAAATTATACAAATAAGAAAAAACAATTTTTAATCTGACCAGACTATACAACCTTGTAGTCTCACATACAATCATAATAATTACGTGAAAGCAAATAGAATTTAAAACTTTGTCACAATTTCGTAAATATCATTTAAATAAAAAAAATCTTTCTCTGATACCAATTGAAGAAAAAAGGGTGTCCAAAACATGCACAATGGAATAAAAAGAATCTATTTTGCATCTAAATTGTATTGAAACAAACAACAAACTGAATGTGTACCTGTTGATGTGTTCTTGAAACATAAAATTTTTCTTCAATGTGAAGATTCCATGTGTATTCACACCAAGAGTGACCTCTATTAGTCAAAGATGAAATAATAATATTAAAATATTGGTGCTCTAGGAGAATGAGTAGAGAAGTGATAACGATGTTCTTTAAAAGTGCAGTCTAAAGTCGTATTTATAGCACGTAATATAAAAAAATTCAATAAATTTGAAATCACTACTCGTATTATCTTATATTTTAAACCATTTAAAATATTATTTCTTGTTACTTTTTGTTGCTAACCATTTAGCAATTTAAAATTGAAATAATAATTGATCAAGTCCAACTTGTACTTAACAACCTTTTTCAAACCCAATTCCAAACATGATCCTCGTATTTGTTTCCTTTCTTACACCAAATATTTTAAATTATTTATATTATTTATATTTTCAGTGCTAGCAAAAATATAATATTATTCCACCTAAGAAATTAATTAATCATTTGATCATATTAAATTCTCTAATTTAATTAATCATCAAATATTAAAATAGTTTCTTTAACATAGATTAGAACACTCGTTTGTGTGTGATCAACAGTTCTTAATTAATCATTGGTTCAATACTAATTCGGTAATATATTAATCAAATTAATATACTAATAAAGGTAAACATCTAGCAACAGTTCTTAATGTCTAGATAGCATGAAGTAACATCTTTTACATTCAAGAATTAATAGAAGAATAATGTAATATTTTCTACCATAATTTATAGCTCAAGGTTAACTCTAGAGTATAGTATCATTGTCAAACTCAAATAAGCTAATACATCTAATCAATGAATGAATTAAGAAACTCTTAATTCTATCATAGAGTTTAAACTCATTACCTAGATTTGATGGATTCTTTCTTGATTAATCATTAATTCTACAAGTATTTAATCATATCCAATATTCATTCAACTAGTGCCTTAAGACATTAGGTGTCCAAAATTAAAACATAATAAATAACTTGTTAGTTACTATGACACTACTAGAAAAATGTTGTTTAGTGACCGAAAATAGCGACCGAACAAATTCTGTCGCTATTAGCCACCGAAGTAGTGACTGATCTGTATCTGTCGCCAATTGCAACCAAATTTGCAACTGAATTTAAAAGTGGTTGCTTATTTGCATTAGCAACCGAATTAGTGACCGAAATGTAGAGTCATTGTAAATTTCGGTTGCTATTTCGGTGGCTATATATCTATTGACACAAAATACTTTAGCGACTGAATTAGTAACCGAAAAGGGACTACAAGTTTGCTACCGAATACTATTTGATTGCTATTTTATACTAATAGCGACTGATATTGATTCAGTTGCTATTACAAATTAAATAGCGACTGAATGTGTTTTTTTTTCTTTTTTAATTTATTTTAAATCATAATAAGTATATCACATATACTTTAATACATTTATACTTGAAAATTACTAAAATAATATATTAGTGTTATTTTTAAATTAACAAACAAATATTTACAATATTTTATAAATCAAAATAAATATATAATATTTTTAATTATATTAGAATAATTTTTAATAAATTTAACAAACCAATATTTTAATTTTTCATGTAGATAATTAAATGATACTTATCATTAATTTTTTGTACAAACTTATTTTTAATTTCATATAATTATTTAAAAATTATAATAAATAAATACCCTTTGTATTATAAAAAAACATGTGTTATAGTCAAATTTTATAAAATTAGGTATTTTAAAATATAAGGCATAAATGTAACACTAATGATTCATTAAGATTCAATATGGTGTAAGTAAAATTTATGCACTGATGAAATTAAACCCAATTGAACTTTAGTACTATATTGCACTAAACAATGTCCCATTAAGATTCAATGGGTAACTTATGAACATCTATTTTTTCCCTGAAAACATAGGGCTAATGCCCTAAAAAAAACTACATAGAACATGTTAAGGTATACCTATCTTAAAATATTTTCAAAAAATCACAAATTAAAATAATTCCATAACATAGATAATTAGATACCAAATAAGTTCAATTTATAGGATTCACTTGGACTACAAACTTATATTTAAAATATTTGAATTTTTTTAAAATAATAAATACATGTACTTAGGACGTACTTCAAAGCTAAAAAAAAAACTTATGAATTGATCATTGCTTGTATACATCTTTATTATTTAAATATAATTTGGGTTATTGCTTGATCAATTTTTGTTGGCTTGCCATTACTTTTTTAGAGGTTGACTTGTTATTACTTATTATTTAAAATAATTAAAAAGATGTTTGCATATATTTTAGTTGGTAAATAATTATTTTAACGATAATAGGTATAAAGGGTCTAACTGTAAAACTGTAAAGCTTATTTTTTTTAAAATAATTATCACCTAGCCACACAATCCCTCACCCTCCACAGCCTTCATTCCCCTCTGTGCAATACCTCACCCCTCTACCTTTGTGCAGCGCAACACCTCACCCTCCACCTCCTCACGGCGCACTCCCCGTTCCCAACGCAGCACAATGTCCCTCCGCAAATCTCAACATTCACAAGATTTCATTTTTATTTTTTATTTGTTCTTGTTTCTCAACTGTGATCAATTGCTACTTGCCATTGTTATTTATTGTTTGATCTGGATTTTTTAGTTCATTATCCTCTTCATGTTCTTCCTTTTTCATTTATATTTTTACCCTCTACAGTCTGTCAGGAATAAATCATCATGAAAGTTGTTGTAACATGCATCCGGTGTATTAACATATTACTTAATCAGATTTAGCACAATAATTAATATTAAACCAATTAATTAAAGCGAACCCACGAAAGCGTTTTCAAAATCGTATTTCTTGATTCATTATGTATGGTCTATAAACATAAAATATAACTGAATGCCCATATAACACAATAGCCCCAACGATCCAGATAACTCAAAGTATGACAGATAAACAAAAATATCAAAAATAGATATAGCAGGAGACATATAAAACATATACATAACATATGCACAAGCATATCTTCCTTCACAGGGGTACACAACAATGGCAATACATTAACCATCAGCCACGACACTTCCAAAATACTGCCAAGCAGCTACACAAAGGTTGTCCCTACTAGGGCCTCCTGCCCTGGTACTTATCAGCTCAGACAGAAGCATTACCTGTAAAACAACATCCCCAACAAGGGTGAGATAAACATCTTAGTAAACTCAAGGTTCTTGGAGGTCTTTCCTCCCCCTGGTTCACTTCCATGACATATGGTATTAAAATTAACATAACACTAACTTGCTATCACGACTCTTATAAACAATCACAGATATACCATCACACTAAATCGCCATCAGGCTCTCATCAACAAATAACAGGTATATCATCACACCAGTGTCATTCCGTTGGACATCACCAACATCAGGAATGCAACACCATACAACTCAGCATAACTATATGCTCCATTGCCTGAGGAAAACCACTCAGGACTTTACTCATACATATATGACTCTTCTAAGAGAATTTCATCCACTCATGGCAACTTCTCTTAGAGATACAACCTATACATAACCTGGACTGAGGAAGATCATCCATTGAAGGATACTCATTCACTCAGGACTTTCATACACTGCCTAAGGGAGATCATCCACTGAAGGGCTCTAATCCACTCAGGACTTTCATCATATACTACCTGGGAAAGATCATCCACTGAAGGGCTCTCATTCCCTCAGGACTCTCGATAACTACCTAAGGAAGATCATCCATTGAAAGGCACTCATTCACTCAGGATTCTCGAACAATGCCTGATGAAGATCATCCACTGAAGGGCTCTCATTCAATCAGGACTTACGTCATGTCTACTCTATTCTATTGGCCAGAGAATCTCAACAACCCAGAATACTATCATAGTATATATATATATATATATACTTGTTCTCAATAACACAGTACACTATCACAGTGTACATCCTACAGGTTCTCAATAACATAGCACACTATCACTGTGTATCTCATAATCATATACCTATTCATCTCGGCATCCACATAACACTATCACAGTGTATATTTTCAACAATATAGTTCACTATAATTCATAATTCCAATACACAAATATCATTATATACGATAACCATTACTCCCTCGGAGTATGGTGGAACACAGTTAGTGGGAACCACTCCCAAGAACAAAGAGCTTACCTGGCAATGCAGTGCTCTACTGTCCAATCCCTGAACCGTGGGTTCCGCCACCGACACCCTTGGTGTCACGCCCTATACAAAGGCACACACAAGCAAAGATCAACAACGGTCCTCAGCCGTTTCAAAAGAAAAGAACAACAATTATTTTCCATTTAAACCACTTTGTCTTCTATCTTAGAGTTATCAGAATTACTCATCTCATAGGCTACTCACAAACCCTCGACAAGGTCTATCTCGGCCTAATCAAGGTCCTAGAATCTCCCAAAGACTCTGTATAAATCAATTCAATTGCCTTTATCCAGGCCAAATATCAATGATTATTCAACTTGGCTAAAACAGTTATTCCAACACATTTTCACCGTTTATTTCGCCTCCTGAACATCTTTTGTAAAAGCACTAAGGCTCATGCATGTCATAAGGTCACCAATTTAACCTATATACACAGTACTCATGCATATCTCAGAGCCAAAACTAAACTTTATCAATAGCCATATAACAAAGTTCCATTTTCACCAGAACAACCTCCTGAGCATACTTCTCTAAAGAACCCAAGCCTAATTCCAACCCTAACACAAATGGGTTACTATTCATCCCATTACCAATTTCACAAATCAATTGGTAAAACTTAAGTTTCTTACCTCAAAGCAGTCGAGGAAGGTTGGAGGATCGTTTCTCCAAGCTTCAACGCCCTTGAATCGCCTCCTTTCTCCTCGAAATCCAAGCTTTGTTAAGTTTTCTAGAGAACTGGATCTCTCCGATTGATTGTTATTCCGAAGAACTGAAGCTGGAATCTTGCTCCTGGAGGGATTCTAATCAACTTCCATGAAGGATAGAAAGTGTTTGGATGAAGTATGGAGGAGATATGAAGCTTCTCAAGTCATCAATGGCTGCCCAGGGTCAGAGGAAAAAGGAGGAAGAGTTTTTTTCCCCAAAAAAAATCGTGAAAATGGCCTTTTATAGGCCCTCAGCTCGCGTTTCCACGCCAAAAGCGCCGCACCCCACGCTAATCGCGCCACCAATTCGAAAGAAAAGGCTTCCTGGAGCATTTTGGCACTAATCACACCACATGGTCGAGTCCTGGAGCTAACGGCGCCACTGCTGGCGCTAATCGCACCAATTATTCGAAAGAAAAGCCCTCTGGTGCAATCTCATGCTAACAGCGCCACTCCCACGCTGTTAGCATGAGATTTTTTTTTTCAAACTTGGGCCATTATAGTTATTATTATTATTATTATTAATATATATATATATATATATTATAAGTATTATGAAGATCATAATTAATTATATATGAAATAATGTATCTCAACATCTTTACAAATAGAAATAGAAATAACTTATCATACCCTTTCTTATTTTCATAAGTAACCATGATGCAAAGCTAAATGGGTACTTACAAACCTTATTTTGCATTTACACAATTAGTTTCAAATCAGTTTTAGTTTCAAAATTAAAAAGAAATATCTAATAAGAATTAGTTATAAATTTTAAAATTTGGTTTAATTTTTTTTTCATGTTTTGATAATTTTATATATTTAATGAATTAAATTATTTTCTTCTTTTTCCCTTTTATTCCCTTTTGTTCTTTATCATTATTTTTTAAAAAACAGAATTAAGGAAATATTTGTTTCTTTTTTATTTTTTTAATTATATATTTTTAAAAAATAGTTTTTATTATTGTCTTTTTTTTCTCCCATTATTTTTATCATAATTTTTGTCATATTGGAGTGATTTTTATAAAAAAAAATTTAAAGATATATGTACTTCTTATTTTTAAAATTTATGTTTTCATTTTATAATTTTTTTAAAATTATTGTTTGGTGTATATATGATTCTCTTGTCTATGAGAATTATTGGATAACTTTGTAATTTTAAAATACATGGAAATAAAGTATAAAAATTTTACAAATTGTTATAAAATTTGTTATTAATGATTATGTATTTTAACATTTGGAATAATAATAAGGTGCAAAAGAAATAGATATATGTTAACAAGGTTAGAAAAAAACTGGAGTGAAGGGAACGTGGAGTGCACAGTGAAGTTGGCGGATGTCAAATTGATTCAAAGCAATTAATATATTTGGGTGGGTTCCATGAAGTGACAGAGGCTATCCCTCTCACTTCAGCACTTTTTCATTTTCTTTCCTTCACTCACCTTCTTTTTACCCCCTTTGCACTTTCATCGTATCATCTTCACAACAAAACACACTTCAATAATCCATTCTTGTTTAACTCCTTATTTACGACAACAACGGCACTACTGTTCCACCTTTCCTAAAGTTAAGGTCAGCACTTTACACTCATGCTTCCGTGCTCATTTCCTTGGTATCATTTGTTGAAAATCTCATTTTAAAGATTAATTCCTGTATTATTTATATTTATTCACTGTCTGCTGAATATTTATTTAGTATTAATATTTTGTCATGTAGAGCTGATGCTTTTGTCTTATGTATAAAAATTAATGATGTTGTATGTCTTATTTGGATAGAGAAATGGAAGGAGACATATTTACATATTAGGATTCACAATAACTGTAAGGCTTTTGTGGTGAAGTCTTTGACAAATATAATTAATTAAATGTATCATGTTTCATTAAAATATAATAGCAGTCTTTTTTTTTTGGTGCCTATTTCTCCTTTCTTTGTGTTTGACATATTTTTCTTGAAAGCATTTGAATATGTGAAATCATTAAATTATTTTATTAAATTTTCCATGTATGTTTAACTAATCGTGGGCCACAATGAATTGCCATTTACACACAATAGATGTTGATGCTATAGGTGTCAATTAGGAGATTCACTTTTGGCACTTAGGATATTGACTTTTGGGTAAGACTTTAAGAGTAGTGGTAAGGTAAAATTCTCTTAACATTGCAAGTACGTACTAGTCCTCCACAACTTGCCATTACTATTTCAATGTTTTATTTATTTATTTATTTATTTCATGTGTTGCTATTCTTATCAATTGAATCAAACACAAGACAAAGTAATATTATCACCTTCTATTTCTTATCACTAGGATTATGTTGTTAACTCATTTAACTGAAATAAAATGCAATATCCTATTTTTTATAAAAAAATATTGTTAATTATTTTTTCTCTTTTATTTTTGTCCCCTATATCCTTTTCTTTTTGGTTGTAATGCGCACTCTTTTGTGAGAACATGATCTTTTTTAGTTTCCATGTGCCTCTCCATCACCTTCAACCATGATGTTGGCTGGATCATCTGACATGAAATATTATTATTTGAGTTTACTATATAAAATTGTCTCGTATACTTAAAAAGATATTATTGTTTATATTAATTCTATTTAATTCAAATAAAATTATGTTTTATAACAGATACAAATACATGTGATTTATATATATATATATATATATATATATATATATAAAAGTTGATATGGGATCCTTTATTTGTACTCTACTACTAATTACATTACCATTGCTTTCATTATTTGGGTAATTTAGTCAAGAAAGTACTAGGCATTGGTTTCTACCCATAAGGGACGTGGCGTGATATTGATGAGAGCTATCCAGATGGAAAGGCAACAGGACTTAGTGGAAAATTTAATGGATTGATTTAAGGTTGAGGTATGCTATTACTATTTTTTTATTCATAATCTAGTAAATTATTAGATGATATTTATGAATTAGCTTAATATTCCAGTAATTAGTGAAATTATTGTCTTGGATATCAAACACTTTCGTCAATAAGCTTATAGTTTTGGACGGGGAAATTTGTATTCATGCAAATTTATTAATTATGGGTGCCAATAGTGTTTAATTTGGTTTGTTTTAACATTTTTATTTTAGTTTACATATTTTATTATAATCAATTTTGAAATTCTTATATTTGCTTTCATAATTTTATAGAAGCTCAAAAGATATAATTTTATTTATATACATGTTAAAAACATTTTTTTAACAAAATAAGAATAAAAATAAAAAAGATTTACATAATATTTTCTTACAATTATATAAATAAGGGTTAATTTTAACTTTTCCTATACTTCTATACAAGATTTTATAACTTATCCGTTTGATTAGCTGTCACGTTAAGAGTTAATTAATAAACTATGTCTTATTAAAATTATGTCTAAAAAAGTATATAAATGTAATCCTTGACTCTTTTTACCACCAACGTTTAGGGAATTGATAAACTAATCCTTAAATAAAATGCCCTCATTATTTTATCAAATTAATAATCTATCTGAAAACTCTAGTGAAATCATTGTAGCAACTACGTGATAAATGCTAATTAAATGTATTGTTGTTTTAAGAGAATTATTTGAAGCAAAAGCAAAATGTCGAACTGTCGTTTGGAAAAATAGATCACTATCGAGATTAATCTTGTTATTATTACAATGATATTTGGTTACAGGAACTATGTTTTGAAATTGAAAAATATCTACTCTCGTTAAGTGTTTTCTCAATTGATCAAAAGGTGATCCTTTGCATTTGTGTACCGCAACATTAAGGTATGAATGAATCATTGATCTAAATTTTAATTTGTTCTGTCAATTAGGATGAAACACTAGTTATTGAAAAATCAGATTCTATGCGTGACAATAAAAGGTTATTATGCATTAAATTATTCATCGCAAGCTAGTGGTTATGTCCCAAAGATTTCAGGAAAAACCATTGGTCTTAATGTTCAAGATGATGATTCAACCCTTGATACTTGTCACACTCCTTTCTCTATAAACATGCCTAATGTCAACGAAGAAGACGAAGTTGATGATGTCCATGCAAATCGTAATGATCATGATGAAGGAGAATTAATTAACATCGTATAACGTAATCATTTTTATAATTACTTGTTTCCATATTTACAATTACATAACTTAGTATACTTTTAAGTTGACTTTAACTGTTGTTTTTTAATTGGCACATGGCTACACCATTGAGCTCCGCTCCTCCTGAGTTAGCACCATCGTTGTCTACATCAAAGAGGACTAGAAAAGCCACACGGCTCAGATCACTGTCTGTCAGACCCGTGGGGGCATATTTAGGGGTCATCACTCGAGATAAGGTGGATGTTACATATGTTAACTAGAAATAGGTTTCTGCAGCTAAGAAAAACTTGATTTGGGAGGACATTTATGTATTTCAATTAAACCTTGTATGTTATTGTAATTGGTTGTATTAACTTGCTTACATTGTTGTTATACACTAACTATTACATTTGTTTTTGTATCTTTGACTAAATTTGATATTCCGGAAGCGTTTGATAAAAGGACGAAGAAGAAAATCCTTCATATCATAGGAGAGCGATGAAGGCAATTTAAGTTAGATTTGACCTCCAAATGGGCTCTACACAAGGCAAGGAGGATGATGATGACAAAATCTATAGGAAGTATGGTATCAGCAACGAGAAGTGGAACCAATTTTGTCAAAACCATAGAGACCCTTCATGGACAGTTAGTTATGGTAATTCATCTTTTTCAAGTTGACATTTACAACAAATTTAAGCAATTTTTTATATATATATATATTGTGTATTTATCACAGGATGCTAGAAAAAAGATGCATCAATCAAGAAACTAAACACTGCCCCTCACGTGTTGTCTCGTGGGGTTATGACTATCCTGAAAAGAAGTTAATGGAGGAAAAACAAAAGAAATGATTGGAGCAAGCATCCTAATCCAGGAGCACTAAAACAATAGTTGATCCTCCATCTCTAATTAGGCGACACATGAAGTGGAAGATGCTCGCACCAATAAATCTGGTTAGATGACATCTGAGGTGGCATACCAAATACAGATAGGATTGTAAGTTAATTTTTGTTTCAATGGTCATTATTTATAATAACAACAATAGTCTATAAACTCATACAGTATTTTGTTAATCGCAGGATTCCCTGGAAGAGCAGTCCACACAGGGTAGCTTTGTAGCCCATGGACGTCAAGATGTACTGGCTGCCACCATTGGACGAATAGAGCACCCTAGCAGGGTCCGTTTGGAGCTGGTGTGATGATCAGACAATACTTTGGACCGGCTTCAGCAAGCTCTCGCACATCTACATTGATTAGCCTAGAAGAGCTGGATCAAATCAAACAAAATCTTAAGGAGAAGCTGACATAGAATATCAAGGACAAGCTAGAGCAGTCAACCATTGAAAAAGTGATGAGATAACTAATGATGTCCTTCAGCCAGATGCAATCCCAGATGCAACCCCAGGGAGTCATACCTCTTCTTGAGCCTAAGATTGATCCTTTTGTTGCCCGTTTCAGTACAAAGGAAAACTGTGTCGATCCCTCAGGGCAGGACCCAGACAAGGCTACATCAGACGAGCATGGGTTGTATGTTGATGGCAATCTTTCCCACTTGGTTGCCCTTGGAAAATTTTATGAGAGGTCGACAATTGTGCACAACGCCCGTTTGGGAAATGATCAGGTGAAGGTGGGTGTTGAGGAAGTTTGAGATGTTGATGCTCGCGTCCCAGTACCCACTAAAGAGGTTTAGTTAGTGGGGCAGGTCCTTAACACCTTCCTTGCTTGACTAACACGTCTTGTACAACCTTTTCCAGAAAGTGTATTTGCTTTTAATTGTGCTTATTATTATTTTAAAAGGATTTGTTACAAATAAATTATTTGAAAACAATATGAATACACCCAAATACCAAGAGGGGGGTGAATTGGTATAAAATTGACCTTTTAAAACTTTTACAAAATCAGAATTGAACAATCTTTATCACTTTTTAAAATCAATGAAACTTCAATTCAACCAAATGACTCAGTCCAAGGAATCAATGACAAAAATTTGTACTTGTGGATTAAGAAAGAAATCACAATTGTCAAGAGATCAAGATAACAAGAAGAGATAGAGAGATCAGCACAAAAACATATACTGGTTCACTTCTCAAGAGAATCTACATCTAGTTCTTCTAATCAAACTAGATTAGAGTTCTACTAAATCAAATTTGTTCTTTTACAAGTTGTTACATTTGATTATCCTTATCCACCCTAGATAAAGAGTCAAAATTATAACACTCTATTAGAAATAAATCACAAAGAACCTGAGAACTCTACTCAGTTCTTTACCCCTACAGAACACTACTCTTCTTGAAAGAAAATTATTTTGATCTTAGCCTTACACAAACTTCAAACAAAACAATTTACTAGAAAAGTTTAAGAGAGACACAACCTGAGATCCTTAGTGAATGAATTGAATGAATGAATGTTACCAATCAATTCCAGGTTGCATGAATGTTGATGAACAGAAAATCAACTCTCTTAAAGTTCTTTTCAAGGATCTTGTCTTAACACATCATCATCAATGAAGCATGTAATCTTTTCATCTCAAACAAGAAATGTATCACTCAGAAAATCTGTTTCTCGGACCTTCGAAAGCTTAGAAAGTGTTGAGTAATTCGTAAACTTAGAGTGTAAGTTGTATCTCAAAGCATAAATCCAAAAGCTTTTAAATAGGAAATAGATATAACAGAATGTAATCGATTATTTTATGATATGTAATCAATTAATATAACAAGTAATCGATTAAAATGTTCTTGAGACAATCTAGAAATTTTTCATGAACAATGTAATCGATTAATACATGATGTAATCGATTAAAGCAGATAGTCTCAGTTATGAAATAAGCCTTGGTAATCGATTACAGATAAGTGGTAATCGATTAAGGCAGTCATGCCTATTCTTAAATGAACTTGTGTAATCGATTATAGTAGAGTGGTAATCGATTAAGACAGACAGACATGTTTTGGATTTTGTGTTATGTAATCGATTACGATTTGCTGGTAATCGATTAAAGTGTTCTTCATGGATTTTTCAGAGATAAATAAAAGCTGGTAATCTATTATCTCATTGTGTAATCGATTAAAGCAGTGCAAAATGGATTTTTCAAAATCTAAGCCATGGAATGTTTCTTTTCAAATGCAAACATGAAAACCTTACGTTCTTTTCTTAAAACATGTATGCATGAATATTTTTATGCTTTATGCTATGCAAGGATCACCAGATATGCCTCTTAAACTACTTTACAAATTACAAATGCTTTCAATTGAATGGCATGTAAAAAGCTAAAATCTTTAAGTGAAAGGGCTTCATCCTTGATCTTCTCTTCAGCTCCCTATATATCCAATAGTATTGACTGTCATTGACTTATGTTTATTAATTGTGTAGGATAAACAGGAACCAAAGGGATGGACGAAGCCTGTTGATAGGCCGGAACCTGATGACGATCCTATATACCAGATGACATTGATGATCCTGCAACTTTTCCTCAAGCCTATGCAAGTGTCGTGGAATGCAACTAGGTTTGGGTTGTATAATGATAACGTTCCCGTTTACATAAAGCATGAAGATATTGGGGAAATAGCATACGGTGGTCAATGTCTGAACATCACTATTATACAATTGTGGATTTTGTAAGTAACTTTAAATTACAATCCATTACCTAATTGATTGTTTTAAATTAATGCATAATTTCATTTATTCTAACAACAATGGGCATATGAATGCATTAAGTCTACAATCGGGGAATGCCTCTGTGTATGGATTCCTTGAGCCATAATCTATACAGAGATCTGGGCAATCGCAGTTTGAATTTGAGGATTATATTAAGAAATGGATGCATAATTCACAGAGAGATGTCTACAGAGGAGCCTACTTGAATGTGTAAGTAAAACAAAACAAATTAATTTAAATACTCCATGCACTATAATAACTTAATGTTCTCCAATGCAGTGGACATTCATAACTGGTCGTTATATGCCTTAAGGACAATGTTGTTGCTTGGTTTTGTTCCTTGTGTAACGACCTAAAATTTTTCTAGATATTCTATTTTTATTTAGGTTAAATTTTAAGAATATTTAGATAATGGCTGTTTTATTTTTATTGAACGAATACTAATATAATTTCTAAAACGGTTAATTTATAGAAGTTATAGAAGTTGTAAGTAGTCACAGTCCAATGATACATAAGTTATTTCTTTTGTTTAATACATCATTAAACTTAGCTCTTAGAAAACACCATAGTCACACTAGTTAGGATCATTATTTATGTACAGAAAAACCTACAACCCATGTCTTCATTTTAAAAGTTCTCTCTCAAGCTCTCTTCTTTGTTGACCAAGTTAATTGGTTCCACAGGTGGTTGTGAATAAGCAAGAACGGACTGTAGGAATGGGTCATAAGGATTAAAAAGTCCATTAAGTACAGAAACTGGAAAATGAGTGCCAAAATAAATATAAGCACGAATAACAGGGTGCATGGTTATAATATAACAGTTCCTTTCTTCATTGAGGTACCACTCCAGATTTACCACACCCAGGAATATGATGATTGAGGCCATCTAAAAACATGAAACAAATCTAGTAAGAAATAAAATTTCTCAATAGGCAAAACTAAACCACCAAACACGTTAGTATGTTAGTAAATCATCAATATAATTAATAACAATCATAAGATAATTATGCAAACTATATGAATGCATGAAATGAATTTCCCAAGGTGCACATGGCCTATACATATCGTACTGTATGTAGCTAAACCTTGTACTGGATGTAGAAATGTTGCGGCTGTCTTACGCTAGTCATGCATGTCATTTCATATATTTGCACCTGGTCTCTACATCTCATACTGGATATAGTCTCAAACTATGTTTCACAAATCTCGTACAGGACTTGGAAACATGAATCAACATATCATCACATCAAAATTCCTCCATAAGAAAATATATAGGATATCCGGGATGCCGACCTGGCCATCTCGATCATCAAAAATACAATCTATCCTGGATACCAATCCGGTCATCTTGATTTTTGAAAATATAGTCTATCCGGGGTGCCAACCCGACCATCTTAATTAGCAAAAAATATAATCTATCTGAGATACCAACCCGACCATCTCTATCACCAAAGATATAGTCTATCCGGGATGCCAACCTAGCCATTTTATTCATCAATAAGAGTCTATCCGGGATGCCTGAAAATAATAGGAATACTTCACAACAACCAAGAGGGGGGTGAATTGGTTGAACCTTGGTATTTTTAAAATCAATTTCAAATAAGAGTTTTCAGGATCTTTATCACTTTTAAAACCAAGAAACCTTTTACTCAATCAAATAGCTCAGTCCAAGAATTCAATAGATCAAAACCAAACTTGTTGTTCAATGAATATGATTCAAAGAATAAAAGACAAATAATAAGATGAGAAGAGAATTAAGAACACACACAATTATACTGGTTCACTTCAAATCATGAAGCTACATCCAGTTCTTCCAACCAACACTAGGTTAGAGTTCCACTATTATAAAAATATTCTTATAAGATTTTACAAGAATCTCCCCTTTATCAACCCTAGACAAAGAATGGAAATCTAAAACCCTATTAGAAATCTAAGGAGAAAGATTCAGAGAACACTACTCTGATCTTTAAGCTAGAGAACCCTTCTCTAGTCCCAAGCTTTAAGAATCAGAATTACAATAGCCAATACAACACAAATTGTAAACAAAATTACAACCAATCAGTTAAGGAAAGAAAACACCTGATGATCCAGTGAATAATATGCACATGAATGAACAAACATGTTCAAATGGGTTTAGTCCTTTTGGTCAATTTAGGAAGACTTACTCTTATTGGCCGATTATCTTAACTCCATATAACCTTCCTCCTGGCATGTGCATAAAGAGAGAATTTATGTTTTTAACTGTCTTAATTCCAGGTCCATCAGATCCAAGGCATAAGATTGATGTGTACTTGCAACCACTTATAGATGACTTGTGCACCTTGTGGAATGATGGAATACCAACTTTTGATGTGTCATTGAGGCATAATTTTTTGATGAAGGCTGCTTTGATGTGGACAATCAATTCCCAGCTTATGGGATGTTGTTAGGTTGGACAACGGTTGGAAAACTTGGTTGTCCTATTTATATGGAACGATTGAAGGCATTCACAACTTTAAATTTTCACAAGGTCTGCTATTTTGATTGTCATCGCCAATTTCTTCCGCTTAATCATGCATATAGGAAGAATAAAAAATCATTCAAGGAGGGTCAGGTTGAGACCTCACCCCCTCCTGCACGTTTGTCTAGTCTTTACATTTGGAATAGAGTTGCACACTTACACCACTCTGCCTTGATTCACAAGAAGAAAAAGATTTTCCTGGTTATGGTGTTGAACATAATTGGAAGAAACAAAGTATATTTTGGTTGTTACCGTATTGGAAAACACAACTTTTGTGTCATAACATTGATGTTATGCACACACAGAGAAATGTGTTTATGAATGTCTTTAACATTGTGATGGACATCAATGGCAAAAGTAAGGATACACACAATGCTCGAATAGATTTAGCAAAAATATGTAATCGGAAGGAGCTTGAGTTGGTAGATGTTGGTCGTGGCAAGTTATTTAAACCAAAAGCAGCTTATGCCATGACCAAATCCCAAAGACTCGTTGTTCTTAAATGGATCAAAGAACTAAAGTTATCAGATGGTTATGCCTCCAATTTAGGTCGGTGTGTGGATCTTAACAAGGGAAAAATTCATGGACTTAAAAGTCATGATTGTCATGTTTTCATGCAACGGTTGCTCCCAATTGCATTTGACTCATTACCAAAACCTATTTGGAAGTCACTTGTGGAACTTAGCCAATTTTTCAGACAACTAACTTCAACAACATTAAATGTTGAACAACTAAGAGTTATGGAAAATAACATACCTGTTTTGTTGTGTAAGTTGGAACAAATATTCCCACCAAGCTTCTTTGATTCAATGGAACATCTTCCAGTTAATCTACCTTATGAGGCAAGAGTTGGTGGCCCAGTCCAATATCATTGGATGTATCCTTTCGAGAGGTATGTCCTAAGTAATCATTTATACACTATTGTATTATATAGTAATTTTTTAAAATACTTATTCATATTAATTTTAGGTTTTTACATTCACTAAAAAATAAAGTCAAGAATAAGGCTAGAGTCGAGGGATCGATTTGTGAAGCATACTTAGTGGAGGAGACATCTATCTTTGCCTCATTTTACTATCCTGATCAAATTGCAACGAGAAGGACTAACATACCTAGGAATGTTGATGCAAATGAAGGTTCTTCATCTTCTCCTCCTATATCAATTTTCAATTATCCAGGAAGAGCGAGTGGTAAATCCAAAACATATTTTTTGGACCAAGTTGATCTTCATGTTGCTCACTTGTACGTTCTTCAAAATTGTCCAGAGGTTCAACCATAATTAGAGTAAGAAGATTTTAATAATTGTATAACTCTAAATAATTTAATCATGTTATGTTATGTACTTTGGGTAATTTGTTTTCTCCTTTTCAATATTTATGAGAATTTTTTGAGGGAGTTGAATCCCACAGCTTCAGATGCTCAACTTAACCAAGACATTTCATCCAACTTTCCTACATGGTTCAAGCAATATGTAGGTTACCACCTTATATATTGTTCAAATAATATTTCTTCCATAATGATATGGTCTTTTATACGACGTTAATTGCTAAACTTTTTAGGTTATAAATCCATAAAATAATGTTCAAGATTCAATATTGGTTAATTTGGCATGGGGACCGAAGAGAAAAGTTGAATAATGGCATATGTATGTTATAAATGGATACAAATTTCAAACAGTTAGCTGGAATGAAGGCATGAATTATTCTAATTATGGTGTTTATGTACGAGGGACTGATGGTCAACAAGAATTTGATTTTTATGGAATGTTGCCTGATATTATTCAATTGGAGTATACTGGCATCCCATTGATGAAGTTAATTCTATTCAAGTGTGATTGGTTTGATAATACTCCTTATATAGGGACACGAGTAGATAAAAAGTATGAGATTGTTGAAGTAAGGCAATCAACAAGATATACTAAAGCATATGACCCATTCATATTTGCACAACAAGCTGAACAAGTTTATTACACAACATATCATGAAGGACATCGAGGATGGTTAGCCATAATGAAGACAAAAGCTCGCAACAAAATCACAGACAATATAGTGAGTGAAACTGAGCAAGAGACTCCATACCAAGATGATGAGCTTGTAGGGCTTCAAGAAATGTTGGAAGTTGATCCTGATGTCATTAATGAATCTCTTGTGGATGTTGATGGAGGTGGAGAAGAGATAGATGCAGATTTACTTAGACAACTAGACTTGGTTGAACCAGACGAGGATGAATGCATATTAAGTGAGAATGAGATCGAAAGTTATTTTGATGATACTGATACTTCTTAGGTAGTTCATACATTAAAGTTGATTGTATGCATTATGTTCATTGCATATATATCAGTAATATATTGACATTTGTATGACTGTGGTTTGTAATAGTTATTACTTTTACTCTTGTAATGGACATGAAAGAGAGGATAACTGACCTATTTTGGTGTAGAAAACATGTTTATGTGAGTTTTCATTAACAAGTTAGATTTGTTTGTTTACTAACGTGTATTGTTTGTGATACTTCACTTTTTATTTATTTGTTGTTAAATATCATATATGTTGTATGTGTGTGTGTGTGTGTTTGCATGTGTATGTAACAAACTCAAACATGTAGATGACAGATAGAGGTAGAGGTAGTGGTCGCAGAACATTTATAAATCGTGGTAGAAGACGAGGTGTTAGTTTAGGAGCTCCAATTGTAATATCTTGAATTTTTTTAAACATATGTTTAAGCCTGGATTAAGCACGTGATAAGCTTAGGATGAAACTTATAAATGAGGAGATATTATTAGGCCTTGGAATCCCTTGAAAGGAGGCTTAAACGCTTGAGAAAGAGTGGAAATAGGCTATTCTGGCCTGCGGCGCGACCCACGTGAAGTGTGGCGCGACCCGCGCCAGATGTGCAAAAATGCCAATGCTGTCTGGCCTCCTAAGTGGGTAGCGTGGGAGTCCACGCGAGTAGCGTGGGAAGTGGCCTAGAAATGGCATTTTCTGTCTGCCATCCCAAGTGGGTAGCGTGGGAGTCCACGCGAGTAGCGTGGGAAGTGGCTTAGAAATGACATTTTCTGTCTGCCATCCCAAGTGGGTAGCGTGAAATGCGGCGCGACTAGCGTGGGAACGTCGGCAGAATCAGAATTTAAAGGCCAAAGCGCGAGAAATGAAAGAAAATTCCATTTCTTCTTCCTCCCCTTAGCCCAACCTCCATTGTTGAAGTCCTTAAGCTTCTTAGGACTTGATTTCTCAGCCTAAACACTTCCCCGTGACCTTAAACCTTGTTTAAACCGATTGAAACGCTAAAATCCTTCATCAACAGTTGTGGAAATCCCAATTTGAGTGAGAAGAGGAACCTCAGGGGGAAAA
>PYAF01002792.1:174253-193721 GCA_007407185.1 Glycine tomentella
TTTTTAATATATATCTATTTATATTTCTTTTATGAATTTTTAAAATGTAACTACTGTCATTATTTTTTTCAACTATTTTTTTACTTTAAAAAAAAATTTACATATAGAGATCTCTTGCAACCAGTATAAAAGACTTCTTTCTCACATAAATTATCGTTACTTTTCTCAATTATAAATTGAATTAATTTTTAAATAAAATATATTTAAGATCTTTTAAGATTTACAGAAAATTCACTTTAATTCTTACATTTCAAAACAATAATTTTAGTAATATTCATATTTTTGAAATGTAGCAAATTTTGTCTATAATCTTGGCAAAAGAACCTAAATAATATTATTTAAATAAAAAATTACCAATTTGAGGCAGTTTCAAAACTATTTACAAATCTGGGACAATAGGTCACGCCCAGAACTAGGCATGACTGGTCACACCCAGAACCAGGCGTGACTAGCCCAGAACTAGGCGTGACTAGGGGGTAGTCACGCCTGGTTCTGGGTGTGACCAGTCATGTCCAGTTCTGGGCGTGACCTACTTGTATAAATGCCCCCGATTTTCAGTTTTTCCTCATTTTTTGACTGTTGCGCCTTTCTGTAAAAGTTCCAGAAGTGTAGTGTGAGTGAGTTTGCAGCGCGAAGCTCTGCCAACAAGTAAGTTATTTGATTAATTGTGTATTTTAGCTTAATGTATTATATTTTAAAATTGTTAGTGACATGTGGAATTGTTAGTGTTTAGGGTTTAGTTTTGTAAAAAATATTTGGTATTAGGGTGCACATCTTAGATTAGGGTAGGGTATATGGTTAGGGTTTAGGGTTTATGGAATAGGGTATAGGGTTTAGTGTTTAGGTATTAGGGTTGACGTTTTATGGTTTAGGTTTTAGCGTTTAGTGTTTAGGGTTTATGTGCTATGTATTAGGGTTTGGGGTGTACGATTTAGGGTTTAAGGTTTAGGGTTTAGGGTTTAAGTAGATATCTTAACACAATTTTTTGAAATTTATGTGTACAGCGAAGCTCTGTGGAGAAGTGATTGTTTTTGTTGAGTGACCTTGAAATGAGTTCAGGTAGTGACGAGTTTGTACGTGTTGTGTTATTTTATAATGGAAGGAAATTTGAAGGGAGACAAGGTGTTGTTTTTGAAGGGGAGAAAAGGCAAACACGTTTGAAGTGAAGGTCGACAATGGGTGATTTACATCAGAAGATACGACAAAAATTAGCTCTGCAAGACAACCAAAGTATCATACAGATCACGGGAAGATTATGGCAACGTGAACAGTACATGGGTTTTGAAGTTGTGGACGACGAAGACGTAGAATTGCTAATTGAAGAATTTTGTAAGCTGGCAACGAAAGATTTTATAGAGCTGTACGTGGACTTTGCTGTGGTAGATGATGTTTTATCCATTAGGTCAGTTCCTTTAAATTCTGGAAAGCCTACATCGTCATATGCTGCTCCATCTGTAAACGTGTCTGAGGAAGATTCACATGACCCAACTTGGGTTATCGATGACGACGAAGAGGATAACGATGATGAAAAACATTACAATGGAGGATCGTCTTCTTGAAGAGGATGCTAGTGCGTCGGATAATGATGACGATGCTGGTGTGGATGCGACTGGATTCCAAGCAGACACTGGTGTAGGGTCGTCTGGAATGCATCCTCATCCTGACATAGGATGTTCACAATCAGAACAACCTGTTGAAGGTATATAACATGACTAAAATTTTGTATATGTTATAATATTTTAGTGTGCATGCTATATTTATTCAACTGCTTTTGTATTTGAAGGTGCTGAGGTGACTCCTTTTTGGGATGGAATTCCTCACTACACATATATTGATTGGAGTCATCCAAGCGAAGAAGAATCTTTTATCGGTTCCGGTTCCGGTTCAGTGCAGGATCCATGGCAATTAGGGGATCCTTTATTTGTTAAACAAGAATTTTCCTCTAAAAAGGACGCACAGATCGCATGTAAGCGGAACTTGATGAAGGAGCATCAAGACTCAAGAGGCTTATGTGGTTGAGAGCAAGCCTAACAAGTTTAGCATGAGGTATATTGCTCATAACGAGGGTTGCCGCTGGAGGGTTAAGGTAATTAAACCGGCGTACGGTGAGAAGTGGATTGTTTCGAGATGGGGTGACAATCACAACTGCCTTAACAACCATATTTCACAGGGTCATAGACAGCTTGATGCTGATGTTATTGCTTCAATTGTAGTAGGTACGTGTGTTTAAAATTTCCTCTGCATGTGTTGAATAATGGTTAAATTTAATGTGAATGTTACTTTTGCATTGTTAGGAATGATCAAGGAGGAACCATTTGTGTCGATTGCATTGGTTCGGGAAAGGATCACCCATGCATTTGGATTCAGAGTTTCATATCGTAAGGCCTGGTTTGCGAAGCAGAAAGCAATGACAATGATTTACGGGAATTGGGAAGAATCATATGCATTTTTGCCCAGGTGGTGTGGCTACATGCTTCATTTTTCACTAGGTTCTTTTTATGATATTCAAACCAATGATTATTTTGTGGCGAATCAATTGGTACGGGGAAAGCGTGTGTTTCATCGCATGTTCTGGACGTTCGGACAATGTTGCCAGGCATTTAATTTTTGCAAACCAATGATTCAGATTGATGGCACTCATTTGTATAGGAAGTATACAGGGAAATTGTTGATTGCCACAACCCAGGATGGCAACAACGAATGTCTGCCACTGGCATTTGCCATAGTCGAGGGGGAGACCTTGGAAGCCTGGTCATTCTTTCTTGCTAACATTCGTTTGCACATTACTCAAAGGCAAAACATTTGTCTCATTTCAGATAGGCACCGAAGCATACTATCTGCTGTGGCGAATCATGCTGGTTGGCAACCCCCTTATGCTCATCACATGTTTTGCCTACGTCATATCGCCAGTAATTTTAATCAAAAGTTCAGAAACCAACACTTGAAGAAGACGCTGATGAATTTAGGTATGGTTAACAATTATGTGATTATATTAAAATGTTTAATGTGTAAGTACATTAGTATTAATGCGATGATTGTTTTGCAGGTTATACTCCCTGTATGATTGATTTTGAGGTGGCATTAGCACGATTTCGTGATAGCAACCCTGAGGTTGCAGAATGGATTGATAGCATCCCCAAGGAAAAGTGGACACGTGCATATGATGTAGAGGGGAGGAGATTTGGCCATATGACGACAAACTTGTCTGAATCAGTCAACAGGGTGTTGAAGGGAGAAAGAAACATGCCTATAACTACTTTGGTGAAGCACACGTACAGCAGATTGGTTGAATATTTTGTAACGAGGGGTCAAGCAACTATTTCACAAGTTGAGCCTTCAACGCGGCATTGCAGAAATGTGGTTGATGCTATGAGGATAACCAGACCGTTGCTACAGGCCACTACGTACGCACATATAATCTTGATTGAACACAATTTGAGGTGGAGGAAGGCTGCGAGAGGTCATATTCAGTTAACCTTGGACAACGGTTTTGTCAAAGTGGCAAGGTTAAGGCCTTCAGATACCCATGTAGTCACGTCGCAGCTGCTGCTTTACATGTTCGTCAGAATCCATTTCAGTATGTGGATATGTGTTCCTCATAAGTAATTTGGTGCAAGCTTATTCAATCCTATGGCAGCCAATTGGTAATGAAGGTGCCATTCCACCGAGTGACGGTCCAGTTATCATACCCAACAGGGAAATGTTGTGTGGAAAGGGTCATCCAAAGGTGACCAGAATTCGTAACGAAATGGACGAAGTTGAAACCAGTCCAAGACGCACTAGATGCAGAATTTGCAAGGCTGTTGGACATAATCGGAGAGCTTGTCCTGATCGTCGTGCTGTTTCATGATTTTAGGGTCATGTTTTAATATTAGCTGTATGAAAATGTTTTGTATTTTAAGGGATGACATATTGTTTCAGACTATGTTTAGAATTTCATCATCTTCATCAATTCGCATAACAAAGTTGTTTGAAAACACGTTTAACATTAATTAAGAAAATAACAACATTAATTAAGAAAATAACAACACTAATCAACACCATCACTTGAAATAATAACAACAATTCAAATAATTACACATATGGACATAAGAAAATCATGAAACAAATTAACAGTTTCACATATCTTGTGTAGCACATATGTCTTCTTCCAATTCGACTACGGGTTTGCTAAAAACAGCTAAGATGTGTATTGGAGAAAAACGTTTCTAGTAGTTGGATTCAGCTAACACCTTCAAGACGTCTGCATCGCTTAGCAACTCTTTTATGTGATATTCGATCGTGTTGTCTGAATAAGTGTGATGCGCTGGCTGTCTAAAAAACAGTTTTCTTACCACCTGTGAATTGTAAATTCCATAAGGGGGAAGCCCAACAGGCTCAACTTGCTTGATTAGATTCTTCAGTGTTTCAAAGTCGCAGCCTAAAGGAATGACAAATCTGATTGGATTTGTTCCAATGAATGCATATCCCACAAAACCGCCTTGTCGTGGTATGTTCCACTTGTCGTTGTAATATAGCATTGCATCATGTGTTGGGACAATGGTGGATTGAAGTAGGATGAGTATACCCTCAGGTGTTCTGCTTATGGTGCATAATATTTCTATAGGGCCAACGCTCGACATTTGTTCATTGCACATTAACATTACGCAAACATCGTTATCATTGGTAAGTTGAAAACAATGAAAAAAATATTGCTGACCTGCATGTAGGCTTGGCTGTCTGTAGTAGATTTCATCAACAAAATGGTCACTGCTTATCATAAGGGTGTTGCTCATCCTACGCTTCAGTGTTTCAAACGAACACTAATTGGGAACCCGCATTGGTATTGGAGAGGGACATTCAAAATAAACACCGCTTTCGTTGTGTTTCATCAATCCATTTGGATAAATGAAGGCTAATTTGGAGTTAGCAATCGTCTGACTGCTTGTTTCTACTAAGAATGCCATAGTATTTAGATTGAGGAGGTTATGGAGGCAAGTATTCAGATTGAGGGAGTTGTGGAGGCAACTTGTGTGGGATGGTCAGCCTTATATAAGGCGTCAATGACGCCGAAATGTAGGCGTGACCCACTTTTCTATCACGCCTAACTTGGGCGTGTTCAGTGACACCTCCATTTGTTCGGCGTGTCTAGTCACGACCTATTTGAGCGTGTTCAGTGACGCCTCTTAATGAGGCTTGCAGCTTATTTGTCGATGCCTGATGGTCTTTCTTAAGTCTGTAATGAGGATCCTTATATTGCATTTTACGCTAAACAGGTTAACAACTTAACCAAAAACAAATTGGTGCAGGAAGTGCATAAAACTGTTATAAATTTCTCAATTACAATTAAAGTTAACTACAAGAAAAAAAAAATAAACACAAATGTAAATACGTATAAACACTACGACTCAGGTGGCCACTGATAATGACGCGCTTGACGATCAGGCAACACCCGTCTACCACGTCGCCTAGAAGAGCTTGCCTGAGGAGGGGCAGCCTGAGGAGGGGATGACTGAGGAGGGGATGGCTGAGGAGGGGTTGTCTGGGAATGCCCTGCATCCGAAGGGGCTGGCTGAGAAGGGACTGCATATACAGGTGGGTATGCAGTCATCGGATCCTGTGATGTTGGGCAAGGATAATCAGTAGGTGTGGTGACATATTCTCCATGTGCTGACCAATCTCCAAATTGATCCGGACTAAAATTAATCAGCCTATGCAGTTCTGTGCCATCCCATGACGAACCAGGAACGTCAGAACTAGTCCCACACTCCATTGATGTCGTGGCCAAAGTTGGGGCATAATACACATGTTGTGACTCGTACTCTAACGGTGGAGGCATGTCACTCTGTGTACTGAACCCTTGATAGTCCATATCTGACTACTGAGAAGACTAGTAATAGAAAGCTTGACTGCCATACGTGGGTCCTATCACTGGAGGCCTATAGCAACCATCAACACAAGGCCTGGGACCTCCTATAGGCTCAGGAACATGGGGCATGACCCTCCGGCGACACCCCAATCCGTGTCCCTCACGACGCCCACGGGGAACATCCACATACACTTGTGGCTCATGCTGAAGCTGTGATGTGGGTGCATGTGGGCATGATTCCTCCAACCGACAACTCTGTCGAAACATGGACATAATGCGACCAACCTCCTCGTGCAAGTAGTCTATACTGAATCCAAGCCACTCCTGGCTGCCACTGGTACAATACAACATCTCCAGTCCATCAAGCTACAAATTACACAACAAATTTATTAGTCCAGACAATAACGGCATGAAAATAAAAATTAGTTAACAAATTAAATTTAAATAACACTTGCACCACGACCCATCTTCGCAGCCATCTTAGTGATGTGTCATTTCCCGTTCTCTCTGTACCAAACCATGTACTCATAGTTTCTTGACATGAACCCAGTCAGTTGGGGGGGGGGCAGCTCTATGTGCTGGTCCCTGCTACCCCAATGACGGATAAAGGGTCGGAGCTTATAACTTCAATTATCCATCTGTTTCCCTCGTAGGGATAGGTCATGCACGCCCTTCAACTTCCTTGGCCTTCGAGGGATGGGCTGATCCCTTCCAAATTGTCGCATGCATCGGTCAGGATGAAAATATTCAACTGTGTGGAAGCATATAATTGGAGCAGTAGCCATCCACAACAGTCGCTCATGCTCAGTTGCGCCAAGGAAGTGACTGCCCCCCAGTCACGCCTGGTTCTGGGCGTGACTAGCTGCCCCAGATTCGTAAATAATTTCCCGACAGCCCCAAATTGATAATTTTTTATTTAAATTGTATTATTTAGGTTCTTTTGCATTATAATCTTATCAACCAATAAAAAAACATATTTCTTTCTCGTGTAAGTTATTGTTAAATTAAATTAATTTTTGAATAAAATATATTTAAGATCCTTTAAGATTTGATAAAAATTTACTTTATTTCTTACATTTTAAAATTAATAACTTTAGTAATAATCATATATTTAAAATGTAGTAAATTTCGTCTATAATCTTATATTTACTTTGACATAACAAAATTAATCACATTTTAAATCAAAATTCCTGTTTTAATAATGTAAGAATTGAAATTAAATTTGAACAAATATATAGAAAAATCTGAAGCCAAATTTATACTTTATCTTATCATTTTCTTCATATTATATATTATATTTCCTTTCTTTCTTCGTGTATCTGTGTCCACTGTGCATCCCCTATCAAGACGTAACAAGAAGGAAAAAAAAACATTTTCCACTACAAATTCAACAAAAGGAAAGCTGATACGTCATTTCGTCTTCTTCTTCTTCCTCCACTTCAATTCATACTTTTAAAGTCAAACAGAGGCATAATTCAACTATTTCCTCTCAACCCAGGTTTCTCTTCAACCTCTCTCCACTCTTTTTCAGAGACAAATTTCCCTTCTTTTCTCCCATAAGAAGAATTAACCAACCCCACTTACACTTATCCCACAATCCCGCTATCTCAAATCAACCTTCTTTCAGATATAACAATCAAACAAAACACCGATCATTATGTACAACCCGCCAACACCATGTATTTAACCATTCTCCTTCACCATTCTTGACAAAAAAAAAAAAAACAACTCTCCCTTTTTTCTCCTTCTCCTCTTCTTCACTCTCAAATACACCAGATCGTCCCATTCCAATTATTTCCCCCTCTTCAAAATTCCAATACCATAATCCCCCATCTCTCTCTCTCTGCATATCCAACAATTTTCAAAATATTCTTAATTCTCTCTCTCTCTCTCTCTCTTCACATCAGAATTCACACCCAATCCACACTCTGCCTCACTCCCCTCCCCACCAACCAATTTTTTCCATCAAAGTTCCAATCTTTTTCTCTCCCCATCACCAAAAATCTTGTTCCTCTCCACCTCCCCCATCTGGGTACATTTCATTATCCACCTTCTTGTTCCTCTCTTCACATCACAATTCACACTCTTCCCTCCACACCCACCAGTTTTTTCTTTCAAAGTTCCAGTCTTTCTCACCCCCATCACCAAAAATCACCAATTAACCTCGTTTTTCTCCCTCTCCCCCATCTGGGTGCATTTCATCATCCACCTCTTCATTCCTCTCTCTCCGGCTTCATATTCTGGGGATCCGTGAGAGAGGGAAATGTGGGATGTTTTCGTGGCTGGCAAGGATAGTGTCGGCGTGCTTGAGACCGGTGCGCCGATATGCGCGTATGAGCAAGGATGGTGATGTCGATGACGTGTCCACCATCAGCGACGCGCTCGTGTGGGGGAAGGACCTCGAGAAGCACTCATGCGGCGAATTCTCCTACGCGGTGGTTCAGGCCAACGAGGTCATCGAGGATCACAGCCAGGTCGAGACCGGCTCCGACGCCGTCTTCGTCGGCGTCTACGACGGACACGGCGGTGCCGAAGCCTCGCGCTTCATCAACGATCACCTCTTCCTTAATCTCATGAGTGAGTCCACCTTCTCGTTTTCCACCCTTTCTCAATTCTTCGTTTTTCATTAGTTATTAGTATTTTGTTTGTTAGTTGGAGGATTTGAACTCACCACCTCTCGTTTTTCCTTCGCCACTAAGCCAACTTTATAACTATAGCATCGTGAACAATAATAATAGGCGAAAAATACGTTTTTATTTTTTATCTATGTTCTCAAAGTTCAATAAACATTTAGATTTAATTCCTTGTTTTTAAGAATTCATTATATTCTTAGAGTGTGAATCAATTGACCCGAGATTCTTCTAGATAGTCTCACAATTTGATTCTTCGGTATGCAACTATTAAAAATTTGGAAGGAGAGTTTTATCATCTATAGTAGTAGAAGTAGTTGCTCAGTTGCTCTTTGTATCAAAAAGATCAAATTTATCAATATTTGGACAGAAATACAAGGTTTTTTTTTTTTTTTTTAACATTAATAATACCAATATTGTGGGTACCATTCAATGTTTGGATTAACTAGCATAATGCTGTTCCAACTTAATTAGTAGTATTATTGAGTATGAGCCATTCAATACAATAGGAGAGAGCGAGCTTTGTTGCCTATAATAGTCTTCTATGACTCGTGCAGAATTGGTTCGTTTGGAGGATATTTTTTATTTATAAGGGAAAAAATAAAATTTTATGGGTTTGTTTTGGGGGATGTGTCGTTGATTTGGGGGAGGGTTGATCAATGTTGATATTTTTGACCTTTTTGGTTGCTTATGAGATTTGGGGTCTTGGAATTATTTGGATGGACCATTAATTTGGATTATGTGCTTCTTCTGGCTGGCCGATTCTGTTGGTTTCTTAGTTTTACATGCTTTTGCAGCTACGGAAACTGTGGAAAATTCAATTTGCTTTCAGGTCATAGATAGGATTAATAAGAGATGTGGTTTCATATATTTTTTAGTGGAGTTCTTAGAAGGAGATTCCATATTCTAAGTTTCTATTTTCTCTTATTTGTGCTTCTTTTTACATATCCTAGCACATTTTCCCCCTACTTTTATTTATGTTGTGCATATTCTGGATAGTGCATTGCTTTTGGAAGTTATTTAATTTTATGTGAAATTTAATCTCATTGCAGGGGTTGCTCAAGAAAATGGTTCTATGTCTGAAGATATTATCAGAAATGCTGTTTCTGCTACTGAGGACGGGTTTCTAACTCTTGTTCGAAGGAGTTATGGAATAAAGCCATTGATAGCAGCAATGGGTTCCTGTTGTCTGGTTGGTGTTGTCTGGAAAGGGACGCTATATATTGCGAATCTCGGAGACTCTCGCGCTGTAATTGGTTCTGTAGGTAGATCTAACAAGATCATTGCTGAGCAGTTGACCAAAGAGCACAACGCTAGCAAAGAGGAGGTTAGACGAGAACTCAGGTCTTTGCATCCAGAAGATTCACAAATTGTAGTTATGAAGCAAGGAACCTGGCGCATTAAAGGCATCATTCAGGTTTTCTTTTTCTTTTCTGTTTAGATATCAATTTTTGTTAATGGTTTATGTTGTTGTGGCCTTTGTTGTTTTGTCTTTGTTTCTGTTTCTATGTAATATTCTTCCCTTGTGTCTATACAGAGGTTTTGGTGAATTAGTTTTCTTAGCAAGGTGTCTCCCAACTTCCATTACATGGTTTTATATTTTTTTCCATACCCTTGTTTTCATCTATACAAATCATATTTTGGAAGATCTTATTTACAGTTATCTTATGACATTAAGATTTTTGCAAGTGTTTGGGAGAACTTAGGAATATAACCTATGATCTGTCCATAAGCTGTTTACATTTTTATTTTAATAATCTCTCTAGGATATCCTATGTAAACAACTTATGACTTTTGTAAAAACAACTTAATCTTATTTTTCCTTTGATTATAGGAACAACTTATACACAAGCACGTTTATGATAAGTGTCGTATATATGACAAACACTTAGGATAGCTGCATTCGTGATTGATTCACTTCCTTGCTAATCATTGCATTTGTTTATGTAATTAATTTACAACTATTAATGAGATGCCTGCTGTGTTGGTTGGGGTTGCTCATTGTAACATAAGTTTTCTTGTCCACCCCACAACTGGGATCAGGTATCCAGATCTATAGGAGATGCATATTTGAAGCGGCCAGAGTTCTCATTTGATCCATCATTCCCAAGGTTCCACCTGCCTGAACCTATCCGCCGGCCTGTGCTAACCGCAGAACCATCTATATGTTCAAGAGTGTTAAAACCTAATGATAAGTTCATTATCTTTGCATCTGATGGACTCTGGGAACACTTGACAAACCAGGAAGCTGCTGAGATTGTTCATAACAATCCACGAACCGTATGATTCTTTTCCCACTTGTCTTTTTTCCTTCGATCATCTTTGCCCTTGGATATGAAAAGCCATTAAGTTTTTCTTATTGCATGCTGTTTAGCTAAATGCTAATAAGACTCTTTAACATGCTCTTTTGAACATCAGGGGATTGCAAGAAAACTTCTTAAGGTGGCTTTAAACGAGGCAGCTAGGAAAAGGGAGATGAGATATAAAGACCTTCAGAAGATTGGAAAGGGGATTAGGCGTTTCTTCCATGACGATATCACCGTGGTTGTTGTCTTCATTGACCACGAGTTGCGCGGCAAGAATGTTACAGTTCCTGATTTGTCCATCAAAGGGTTTATTGACACAGTTGGACCATCAAATTTTAGAAATTTGCGGGGATTGGAATGATCACAAGGTTCATTTGTAGCCAACAAACTTTCCTGGCTCTCTGCTTCATTGGTCCAAAAGGAAGCTAAAAGAAATCCAATACTTCATTAGACATTTTTGCAACATCTAATTGGTGTTTATCTTGAACATTTCTTCTCACTTTTCAAGGGTTTTCCTTGCTTAACTTTTTAAGTTTTAAACTATACCTTGTCTATTGGAAACACGTTTGCTAGTGGTGATAAATTAGGGAAGCCATGTTTTTCTCTTCATTGTTTACATACCGTTATAGCTTGTTTGATTGAATAATGTCGATAATCTGAACCATGGTTTTAACTCTTAACTCTTACTACTAAAATATACTTGTTTCTGACCACAACTTTGGAACCCTTTTTGATAACGAGGTTTGAAAGAAATTCTTAAGTGGCTTTACTTTTTGCACTTTTAGGAATGAAACATGTAGTCCCGGTTCCAAACTATAGTTTTATTGTTTGTTTTAGAATAAAGGTCAAATTTGCTTTTAAGTAATTTTTTTTCCATTAAATTCAAGTAAATTTCCCTTGTGAATTTGAAGCACTTCCAAATGTACTTTTCTATCTTGTGCACTAAACACCAAGCATGACACTATGCCTTTTTTCTTCGGCCAATTTCCTAGCATTGAGAAATAAAGTTGTATGAAAAAATAAAGTAACTTTTATTAGAGATATTAGTAAACATAAGAGAAAAAAGGATTACACACCGAGTGTGTAAAATTTGTGTAAAAGTTTTATACATTCAGTTAATCATAATCAATTATATATAATAAATTTATTGATTTTTTAAATAATTATCTTAAAATAATTAAAATGATAATTTGTAATTGGATGTCAGTATAAAATTATAAAATTGATTTATAATTTTAATGCATAGATATTAAATTATAAAAATAATACTACCTTCATTATAATATTGAACTTTTTAAACTTCTTCATTTATATAAAATTCAATTCATATTATCTCATTTAGATTAAAAATACTACTAATTAAATAAAATGATGTTCTATTAACATGTATTTAGAAGAGAGAAAATTATTAATAAAAATAGTATTTTTGAAAAAATATATAAATTCAGGAAAAATTTATTAGACATTGTTATTTTCACAAAATATTTAATAACTTTCCATGTTAATTAACAAAAAAAAAAAACGTTTCGATGATTTATCAAGAACATTTGTACCCAAAGAAACTTTGGTATCGTACATCATCTGCTTCATTTTAATCCTAGTGGAATTCCATTCCAGCCCACTGTCATCGATCAATTAAACGAAAGATACTTTTCAGTGCAAGTGGTAAGTTTTCATCATCATACTATGCTGTGATTTGTGAGTGAATATAAGGATTATTTTAAGACCACCCACTCCTTGCTTACTCGTCGATTCTCGTATTTGAGAGATGGCAAATGGTGACGGCGGCGGTGGCTTGTCACATTTCCCTAGCATAAGCTTCCACTTTAATGTTAGAGAATCAATTGATACTAGGTACTTATTTAATAATTTTATGTAAAATATATAATAAAATTAATTAGTTCAACTTTCAATCTATTTTTGAATCATGATATTAATATAAAATTATTCTCATAAAAAACAGTAACAAATCTGGATCACTTAACATAAGATAAATATTTTTCTTTTTAATATAATTTATTTCATATCAAAAATCAATTAGAGTCGAATTCTAAACTATTTAGTTAAAGTTCAAAAATCACAGGTGCTTGTGACAATTGGTTATTCAACATTAATCATTTGATATTTAAATATATGAAATTTCATATAATAAGATATTTGTTGGTATGCTATTTAGTAATGAGTATTTACTTATATTAAATAATGTATTATTCGGTAAAATAAAATAGTACAATAATAGCAATTATTTTTATTTTTAAGAACTTTCAATTTAATTGTTAGATTATTTAATTTCATGTTCTATGTAGGGTGTGTCGGGTTAAATTTGAAGAACACATGTATTATCACATTTTCACGTCCAATCTATAAAAATGACGCAAATATACTCGTATAATGTGCTTAAATATGACACATGTCTATCTTTTCTTACGTGCTACCTAATTCACTAATTAAATATAAGTGGTGTAAGTACAAAAGTTTTAACACTTGGTTCAATTGATTAAGTCGGTTTTTTTTTTTTTTTTTAATTTTATACACATATGCTTCTAATTAATACCAACCACACATAGTGACAATGGATTTATGGATGAGTAAGCTCAACTTATCATTTTATTTTGGTTAATGTTAGGTAAGTAATTCTTCATTATTCAGTTTGTTCTGCTTTTGTTAATTCTGGTAAGTTACATTGGGCAAGTCCTTGGTTCTTATCCTAACAAGAGACTCCCACTCCTCCTAAATTGTATATATTAGCCCTCATTTTGACGAATTCATCTTTCTTGATACCAATTTTTATTTGTTCTTTGTTACCTCTTACAGCTAAATCGTGAGCTCGAATGGCTTGTGATCTCAATCTCTTATCCTGTGTGGTTGGTGAACTTGTTTTCTAATCTTCATACGTGGGAAGTTGTTATTCTTCTGTACGGCTTTATTGTGACTGAAGATGGTGGAAACTCATGCTGCTCATGACCCATTTTTTTAAAATTTCTTTAACACCAAGAGAAAATATAACTTACTCTAAGGAACTTGACAAAATAATCCCATAACTTCGGAAGAAGAGGTGCCTCCTCACAAAGGGGGTCACAGTGACCAGGTTCGGACGACTGTTTGCCAAAAACACTAAGAAACATACTTATTGGGGTTAACATTGAAAGAAAGAGCCCAACATTCATTCATTTATTCATAGCTTAGTCTACTAAAATCAAAGAGGGACCAGCCTCATCATGGTAATTATCGGACATCTCTGATCATTTACCTCTAATGTGACACGTTCCCTCTCAGTTATATGATCCACGGGATAAGTCGACTAGAGAGCGAGACTATTCTTCTTCCGGGGAGGGCCTCATTGGCAAAGTTAAGAAGAGTAAGCAAGAATCTATTATGCCTTTCGCTCAGTTATGAGCTAGTAATAGAACAGGAATTTGACTGGATTAGAGATTAATTTCAAACTGTAAAATAGTTATTTAATCGTAAATTATTGTTTAATATGAATTTTAAAGTAATTATCATAAAAATTAACAAATTTATCATACTTGATAAGTTAAATAATAATGTAAAACTCTTGCATAACTTATTTTTTTTAATGAAAAATACACTGCAATAACTTTCATTTATGATATCACATGCAAAGTTGGCCAAATATCAAACAACAATGACTCCTTCGTTCACATAACAATAAATCAAAATACATACCACTATTCTAATCAAAATACTTAAAAAGAGAATTTGATTCAATCAAATCAAATCAATAACAATACACAGCTCTTCTACAACAAAATGAAAATGAAAAAAAAAGAATCTTATATATCATGCTTTGCTTTCATGCTCTTCTTATCCCAACATATTAATAGAGGAAAACACAAAAACATGGTTAAAAAATGGTAAAGAATAGAAAATAAAACTTCCTCAACCACTTTATGGTATTTCTGTAGTACGGAGTATATATTAAAATTTCCTGAACTCTCTGCATCATTAGAAGCATTTCCTGTGAACAATTGAAGGGCCAGATTCATCATATTCTGCCTTTGCAATCCACATCTGCTGTCAGGAAAGAAAGAAATTATCAGGAAAACATTTAAGTGTCATCAGAAAAAAGCATCAGATCAGTTCTAAGGTAGTGTTAGCACAACTTTTTGGTTCTTTTCTTAAAAAGGAGAAGTTGAACCAAACATAATTCTAAAAAGACCCTAGAAAATAATAGTAAATTTTTAGCGAAGAAAGCGCAAAAGGAGCTTTCACAAAAGTTAATTAGAGAAGCTTCTTGTTTTAAGAAGGGAAGCTAAAAAAAGGTTGGACAATTACCATATACACTATAAACCTCTGCAAACTACATTTGTTTCACATCAATTTTAATTTAAACCAGTTTCCTTTCCCTTTAATAACTGAATATTATGTTGGTTATTCCCTCCTCCTTTTCTTTTCCCTTAATTTTATTGGTGCCTACTTATTCTTCAATAGAGTTCCCTGATTAGTTTCCAGAATCAACAATACAAAACCATACAAATTTCATTCATATGTTATAAAAGCCAAGTGATGTACCTGTTGGAAGGTGCTGAGGGATGCCAAAATGGAGCCTCCAATCCAGACACTGTACTTCCTCTCTGGTGGTGCCACCACCTTAATTTTCATGCTGCTTGGTGCCAATGCTGTGATCTCCTTGCTCATCCTATCAGCAATGCCAGGGAACATTGTTGAGCCACCACTCAACACAATGTTACCATAGAGGTCCTTCCTGATGTCAACATCACACTTCATGATGGAGTTGTATGTGGTCTCATGGATGCCAGGAGACTCCATCCCAATCATGGATGGCTGGAAGAGCACTTCAGGGCAACGAAACCGTTCTGCACCGATCGTGATCACCTGTCCATCAGGTAGCTCATAGCTCTTCTCAACAGCTGAGCTTGTCTTTGCTGTTTCCAGCTCTTGCTCATAGTCAAGAGCAAGGTATGCCAATTTTTCCTTAACATCTCTCACAATTTCTCTCTCAGCTGTGGTAGTGAAAGAGTACCCGCGCTCGGTTAAGATCTTCATGAGGGCATCGGTGAGGTCACGCCCTGCAAGATCCAAACGAAGGATTGCATGTGGCAGGGCATAGCCTTCATAGATTGGAACTGTGTGGCTGACACCATCACCAGAGTCCAGAACAATACCTACATGAAAGCATCTTCAAACAGTTAAAAACTACGTTTTCAACCCATTTCATTGTCCCTCAGATCTCATTCTCACTTAATATTCTTGAAAATCTGCACTACTATTGAAATCAATAGAATGTATGACTCCATTAATTCCCACAAAATGTTTATAAATAAAAAAATCAAAAACTTGATTGATTAGTATATACAATTTCATAATGGCCATTTAAAATATATTCATTAGAAAATCATCTTGAAATTCAAACTATATACAAGTGGCATGCATCACCAAATACCATGCAACATGCCGAAAAATCAATTTAAATATGTATTGAAACTCCTTTAGAATGTATGGCAATTTTGTTTATGAAGATATGGCATACAAAGGCATCACAATAGGTAATTGACATCCAAACAATGTTGGCACCCCAACACCTACCATTTAAATGTATGACATTATTAATTCCCACAAAATGTTTAAAGATAAAAGACTGAAACTCAATTGATTAGTAAGCACGATTTCATATGGACATTTAAACTATATTGTTTGAAAATCATCTTGAGATTCTAATTAAATACAAGTGCCATGACAATTGAAAACAATAAAGATACAAGTACCATGTACCATGCCCCAAATTACCAGAAACCAAGAAAAGGAAAATCAGACATTGAAGAATCTTTACCTGTTGTACGGCCACTAGCATAAAGGGAAAGCACTGCTTGGATGGCAACATACATAGCTGGAGTGTTGAAGGTCTCAAACATAATCTGTGTCATTTTCTCACGGTTGGCCTTAGGATTAAGTGGTGCTTCTGTGAGGAGAACAGGGTGCTCTTCCGGGGCCACACGCAGCTCGTTGTAGAAAGTGTGATGCCAGATCTTCTCCATGTCATCCCAGTTGTTAACTATGCCATGCTCAATTGGGTATTTCAATGTCAAAATACCCCTCTTGGACTGAGCCTCATCACCAACATATGCATCCTTTTGCCCCATTCCAACCATCACACCAGTGTGGCGTGGACGACCCACAATGCTAGGGAACACGGCCCTTGGAGCATCATCTCCAGCAAATCCAGCCTGCAAAATTTAACATAAATTGAAGTAATCACCCAATTAGTTCTCTCTGTGTATCCCACGGGTCAAAATCTAGTATCATCAAAAATCAAAAGACAAAACATAGATGCAGTTCTATCGTGCTTTTTTGATGTTGTTCGTCGATCAGAATTAGAATCTCATCTTAGTTATCCTCCTAATAAAGGTTCCATCAATGTTAATACGAATTGATGAGGTAAAACTCCAAATTCTGATTGGAGAACAACACTAAAAAATCTATGGAAATGCATATTTTTGTCCAAAACCAAAACCTATAAGATCAACAAGCAAAACAACACAAAAATGAATCCATGTACATTACCTTGACCATTCCAGTTCCATTATCACAAACAAGAGGTTGGATATCCTCACCATCTGCCATCTTTTATTGATTGCTGCAAAACACACCAAACATTACAACAATTCTCATATAAACAATGAAGCTAATTAAAAACAAGAGTTAGTGTCAATAGAAGATATGGGGTTATTAAATGTCAATTCTATGTGTCACATAAGGAAAAAGATTAATCAAAATATAACAATTCATGATGATCACACACACACAAAAAATGCTGCATTTTCAACATGATCGAAGTCTCACATTAAAAAGATTAAGCTAATGTACAATTGAGTGCAAACTGTTTACCTGCTAAGAATTGATGATGCAATGTGTGAAATAAGGAAAGAAGAAAGTTGGAGAATGTGTTGTGATGAGTACCTTAGAATTTCCGAAATGAAGGAAGCTACGTGTGCGTAGCTTATGTTTTGTGCTTTCTATTTTTAACGAACGTGGCTTTGTGTGGCTGAAGTACCCGCAGTGTGGTTTAAAAAAGGAAAGTTATGGCAAATGAAATGCGCCTCAAATGAACTACAAATGCGATTTATGAAGATCGTGGCCGTCTATTTCGTTTTCGAATTATCTCATCCATGCGGGTCACGTTTATTGTTGGAAATAGCTGGCACCTTTTTTTTTTTCTTCCTTCCCCGCTTATAAATAAATACATAAATTCGTGACTTTAATTTATTTGGATGAAGAAAGAAAATAAAAGAATTTAAATCAAATATAAGTTAGAAAAAGGAAAATTTTATATACTTGTTTTTTGAAATTGGAGTTTTTTCTATTTTAAATTAGAATATTATCCTCTTAACATAATTTTTTTTGTACGACAAATAAAGGCATTCTCTTTCTGAAAATAGCAAAGTCATTCTCCTCAAATTATTTTCTCCGAAGTTGTGGGAGCTATTCTCTTTGTTACTTTTCCCTACCATTCGTTTGTATGTGAATCTTTTAATTGTGCACTTAAAGAAAACTTCATTTTTCATTTATATTAAAGTATCATGATTTTGTGGATATATTTTTTATTTAAATATAAAATAGAATAAATTACACTTGTATCCCGTGTTTTTCTTAAATTGCACCCGATACCGCTTTCTTTTTATAAATTACTTTTACCCTCTTTTGTTAACATCGTTAACTAACGTCAATTTTAAGTAGACAAAATTGCTCGTTAGAGTAAATTATACTCGCACTGCTTATGTTTTTTTTTTTCAAATTGTACACGATGCTCCTCCCTTTTATACATTACTTTTACTTCCATTTGTTAATGTCAGTGTCCAGGGAACCAGACACAACGATGATGGTGACCAAAAATATGGTGGGGAATGAGGAGGTGGTGGAGGCGGATATGACAATGACAACGATGACTAAGAAGATGGTGGTTGCTTCGGCGGGAGTGGGTGCACTCAGACGCCATATTGGTGGACGAGGACGACGATGACAAGGAAAAGATGATGTTGTCCTGAAAAAGGGAGGAGAAGGAGAAGAAGGTGGTGGTGGTAAGTGAAGGTGGATTGTTAAAGAAGAGGAGGGTTTGTAAAGCTCAATATGTGATTTTGAGAAAGAAGATGAAAGTATTTTAAACATATATTTAAGTTAAAAGTCATGTGACTAGCATTGCCTACTTTTTGTTAAATTATTAATCGTGTTTATGAGGGAAGATGTCTGGATATAATGTGAGTTAAATAATTAAGTGATTTTTTTGTAATGTGTAATATGAGTTAAATAATTAAGAGATTTTATTTAAGGTGTAATATGAACTAAACAATTAAGATATTTTTCATAGGATGTAAAAAATGAATAACATCATAAGTATTTTGAAAAAGACACATGAAGTAACAAGTGTAATTTACTTTATAAAATATAAGTAACTTTATTTCAAGATTTTTTTTTAAAAAAACATCATAAATAGTTCTAAAATATAAGTAATTATTATTTAAAATGAAAAGGAAAATTATAATGTAAAAAGAAAAATTATATAATTATAACTTAGATTTCAAAATGTATGATAAAAAATGTCATGGTTTCAATTATAAAAATATTTAATAATTGAAACCATGAATTCAATTAAAATTAATTGATAATTAATATTTAATATAACTTTAAATTACACTTGTTACTTCATG
>PYAF01002792.1:193821-207374 GCA_007407185.1 Glycine tomentella
TTTTTATAGCAATTTTAAATTGATAATGTAAAATTTATATACTATAATAATACATGAAAAATAAATTTATAATAAGTTTTAAAAATATTAAATATAAATAATCAATAAATACTTAAAAAAAAGAATTGGATTCAGATGAATCATTGAAAAAGAATATTGAACAATTCTCATTCCTTAATAACTTTCTTTACATAGTAATGGCATGCTTTAAGCGTGAAAGGCTCCTATCAAAATTCATATGGGCACACTCTATTCATTGATTCAGTGCCAACACTGCAAAATATCACCAGCTCAGCTGGATGCTGAACTGATTGATTTAAAAGAACGAGGTAGGAATGTTTGCATGACAACTCTTTTAGAACGAACAATTTTTTTCTTCAATATGTTTATTATTATTAAATAATTTTTTTTTACATTTTTTATATTAAATTATGTAAGTCTTATTCCAGATTTATTTAATAAAAAATATATATATAAAAATAGATATTTTTGCTTTTTCAATATATATTGATAGATCGATAATGTAAGAGGATAATTAATTTAGATTAGACACAAGGGGCAGGGGCTACTAAAAAAAAGTTAAGTTGGTTCTTGTTATTTTGAAGGGTTTTGTCGAGTTTGGAATTTTTTTTGGTGATTATTGTATTAAAATAAAGTTATTCTCATAAAAAATAGTCATAAATTTTTGTTGGAAATCTTGAATACACATAAAATAAATTTAATATTATTTATTTCATATTTAAAATATAGTTAGAATTTTAATCTTAACCATTTAATTGAGAAACTTCATATATATTTTTTTCAATCGTTGTTATGATTGGTTGAGTTTGGAATTTTGATTCTTGACTTTTTGGTGAGGGAGGGAAGTGGGAGAAATTATGCAAACACCAACTCACCATTCAGTTAGCAGCTGTCGAGAGAAGATGGGTGTTTGATTGCATGCTGTCACATTCAAACACAAAGGTTGTTTGTTCCCACTCCCTCACATTCTTGTCGCTTCGATTGGATCCTTCGTGGTCCATGACAATAATATTGCATGTTATTGCGTTACTCAAACACGTGCATTGCATTACCACCAACATCTTCAAAACTACAAGGCTTTCTTCTATTGTCACAGTAAAGTAGTTAATATATCAAATAACAAATAAAGTTGATAACAACACAAATTTATATACTGTATATAATTTAGATTTATCATATTACCAATAATCAATTTAGTTCAATGACAAAAAGTAACATTTAGGCACTTGTGAAATTAAGCTTGGGTCTGGGTCATCAATTTTTATCTAAATCGGCCAAATCGATATAGCTGATAATGATATCGAGTGACATGTATATAACCGATCCAATTATCAGCTTGGACTAGTGTAACTATCAATTTCTGGTTGAATCGGACAATTCGATCCGATTTTCACAACAGTACTTGCTAATACAGTGAAAGTAAAAAATTTAGGAGAACATTGAAAATAATGGAGCAAAACCGCTAATATAAGATCATGGATACAGCAGTTGAAAGCAATTGTTATGGATAATACTCAATGTATAGCAACTGAATAGCTGTACCAAAATATTGCACTATTTAAGTTCCAAATTATGCTCGAAACATTAAATTTCAAATCCTAGTGGTTAATGTATCAATCCTACAACAATTTTAAACCATCAAACATTGTTTCAATCTTCCGAACTCATGAAAACACCCATCAATACCATAGGATAGCAATTATATGCCTAACATCCGAATGCATTCTAAACACCAAAACACCTTTAAAACTTCTTTTTCTTCTTTTGATCACCAATGCAATCCTTGTCTTATAAACTCTAACCTTTGACTTCTATCTTCAACCACTCAAGAATACCTATTCATAACTCACAATATGGAAAGCAAGGGAGGATTGATAAAACAATTTGGACAATATTTTAAGAAATATAATATTAGGAAGGTACGTGATCGAGTCCTGATTGTGCGAATGCCCCGGACGCATTCCCACCACCACAATTCTATCAAGATTTTATTTCTTCCTTGTAAACATTCATCATGCTCGAATGCAAGGATGATAAAAGAAACAAATCACTCACATGGATCAAATGAATCGCACCGAAATTGAAGGCAATAATTTATCTTCAAGGATAACAACAAATACACCCTATCAACTCATTTCTGCATAGGATATAGTGACATAAAGAAGTTCATGTGACCACACGAATTGAAAAGGAATGACATATAAAATATTTGCAAAGGTGAAATCAAAATGATTCACATAGAGATAAAGTTTTTCACAAAAGCAGTAGACTACTCAAATGCAAGCTTACTTAAAATGCATTCAATTGACTCATCTTTACAAGAGAGATAGTGATAGGAAGTATCCAATTTTACCACACAAATTGAAGAAGAATAACATTTATAGAATGTTTATCCATAAGGGATCAAAACGATTTCATACCATAAAAGCACAGCACGCTTTTTTTTTATATAAAATTCAAGTATTAAATTGTAGGATATGAAAGTTTGTGAATTTGAAAACAAAATTTAACAAAAGTATTGAGAATGAAAATATATTTTACCCTATAAAAAATGTTGTTGTAACTTTTAAGAAAACAAAAAATATCTGCAATCTCAAAAAAATTCAGAATTATCAGTGCATTTTTTTTTTTTTTGTTTTTCAAAATTCCTCTTAACTTGCTCCCAAAACACACGTTGGCCAGGGACTTCCCCGTAGTGACGAGTAAAAATTGATATGGGTCTCACTGTCTTAGGAAGAATTTTTTTTTTTTTTTTTTTTTTTTTTGTTAGGGTTCTTCGTTCCCATGATGCTGATGCTTGTTATTATTGGGTTATCTTAGCTTCAAGCTTTTGAGAAAATGAACAAGAGCATCTTCACCAGACTCTTTCATTCCACTCCTCTCTTGGAACGCAAACCCCGCACTTTGGGGGAATCTTATAGTTCCTTGAACAGCACCTTGTTTGGTTCAACATGGATTACACCTGTTTTTTCTAACACCCCTTTGATCGCAGAGATACAACCATTACTCCAAAAGATTCAGAAAACTCCGCGCCAAACAAATGCTGCTCCGCGACGTCAATGCCTATGCGCAATTAATGTTTCAGGTTGGTGCTGCTTTTAGTCTTATTATTATTATGCCCGCAAATTATTTTTAATTTAAAAGGTTTCGACAAAGCACTATTCACGAAAATGAAAATATTATTTTAGTGGGTAATGATATTTTCATCTCTATCTGCTCAGCATCAAATAGGGAAAATGAGCTATTTTGTAAGGTTGTTGTGGTGCCTCTTTCTCTCTGTGAAGCTCGAATATCTCTTTTGTTTGAAGTGTTGCTTCCGACACCGACACACTCATACACTTATTCGACACTTCTCATTAGATTTTTGATTCAAAAATCACGACTTACCATCACCTTTACACAGTTGATGCATTTGAAAAAATATAGAAAATTGGTTTAAAAAGATGAATATATCATTAATTTAGATATTTTGTTATATGTTATTCATATTTTATTTAATTAGAAGCTCTATGTTTTTATGTGTGCGGTGTCCCGTGTCCTATATTTTACACATTAGCAGTGTCGTAATGCTTGTGTCCTATATTTTTTATAAGCCTTCCGTTCAGTGTCATGATATGGTTAGTTTGGTGGTAGAGGAATGAATAATGGGGTGTTTTCTGTTTTGGGGGCTGAAGAACTCAATCAAGCATCTTTACAATGGCTCTATAGGATTTTAAACTTGTGAAATTCTGCCAATTATTTATTTAGCTATCTACATTTTTTTAGATTATTTATGTATTTAATTATTTTGTTTGCAGTTTTGTAATTTTGTTGATATTTTTTGTTGTTGTTCTCATGCGAAATACAGATAGTTGTCCTAAAACATGGATTGGATTTTCCCCATACTCAAGGGAACACTAATGAATATTGAATACCTTTTCCCTTATTAAAATGTTTATCTTTTTTATAAGTTCTATTGAGCTTAGTTAAAGGGTTACTCAAAACCATATAGGTAGATTTCTAGAAGAATTACAATGGCATCTCCCACTTCTAGCTAGGAACCATGACCAAAAACGAAATTTGATTGCTTCCAACAACTGCAGCAAATCCACTGAGCCATCTTGTCACGCTATTGCACATAAGCCAAATAGATCATAGATCATATTATTGCATGCCAAAGTATCATTCATGCTTTCTTTAAATTTTTTCCCATTACCAACCTTTAATGTTGAAGAAAATGACCTAAACCAGAAGCCAGAAGAACAGTAACTCCAATCCAAGCATAGAAGAAAACCTTACCTGAAAAGAATCAGGGTAACAGAAAACTAGATGATCTGATCGCCCCACATTAACATGACAAAGCACACACGCAGTAAAATTCAGATATGAAATTATATTTAGAGCTGCCCGAGTAGGCACCCTGTCAAGTGCCAAGAAAAGGCATCAACCTTTAAAGAGCATCACATTTTCATAATGACTGAAAAACTAAACCATCATATTCATTCGGGGACACACATACCAAACCATTTGGTAATGCTTGATAGTCAGATTTAACAGATAAATCATGACTATAATCTGGCTTCCAGATCTAGCTGTCATTCTCTTTATTATTCAGCTGGACAACATTAATCAAATTGATTAGTTCCATCTCTAATTCCTATTCCCACTCAAACAAAGTTCTTCACCTCAAATTTTAACACCAACTATCATTTTTCCATTCCTCCATTTCATCTATAAAGACATCTTTATCCAAAGAAACCATAAACAATCTAGGAAAAGATGGTTTAAGGCTAACATAACCAAGCCAGATACAATGCCAGAACTTAACTTGATCACCACACCTTACCTTCCTAATATTTTTATCAATGTTTTATTTTTATGACAAAACTTAGGTGCAGTTCCTTAGATGTTTTAGGTGGTGTTCTCTAATTAAAATTAGAGTGTCATCTTGAAAACTTTGCTAGTAAGGTCCACATTTAAAGTCAACACTGGTTCTGAGGTGACTTTAATTATGAATGGAAAAACAATACTAAAAATACCTAAAGAACCACATCAAAGTTTTGTCCTTTGTTTTATATTATAATTTTGCAATGACTATTTTTCCATAGTGAACAGAATTTTTGGCAGACTAAATTTTGCCATTGTAACTAACTGCTTTTGCATTTGTAGAATCTGGACTATAACCTTTTATCTCTTCTTAGTGGCTAATGTTCTTACTGCTCTGTGATAGATTTGTTCAGTCTTTGTTCACTATGTTTGTAGTAGAATCCGTACGGCTTTCTAGTGTTGTTAATTTAGATAAAGTTTGCATCGCTATGCTCCTCCTCAATAGAGTGATATTTAGAAGTCCTTAGTATCATTGATTTTTGTAGTTTTTTTTTCTAATATGAATGTTAAAAAGTAGATATGCATAAATTAGAATAATAATTCTTCATTCGTTTCATTCAGTCCTCCGTTCTCTTTCATATATTTTCTCTCAAAGTGAGGTTCTTATATATAAGAGTAGTTCAACAATCTCCTAATAATACGGACTAATAACAAATTGATCTAATCTAAATTCCTATTTAAATATAATAATAAAAAACTGTAACAACCTAACAAATCTTAATAATAACTTGAAATTTAAATTACACAATTCAACACTTCCCCTCAAGTTGGTGCATGAATATCGGTCATGCCCAACTTGCCAATTGCTTCTTCAAACACTCTTCCAGGAATGACTTTGATTAGCAATAGGTTCAAGAGGTGCTTCAAGTAGTCCTTTGAGATATGGGAAGAGATTCAGAACAATAACATGTTCATGTCAATAGACTTCAGGAATATTTTGTGAAGGATTCAAAACAATGCAACGAGCTTCACATCAATGACCTTCAAATGGAATACGTGCATGGAGAATTGAGATACGAGAAGGGATTCAAAACAATCACATGTTCAGTTCAATAGACTTCAGGGTGGTTTGTGAAGGATTCAGAACAGTGCAACTAACTTCACATCAATGGCTTTCAAATGGAATACGTGCATGGCGACTTCAAAACCAAGGTACGAGAAGGATTCAAAATGGGTTTATAATGCGCCGTTTGCGTTGTTTTCGGGAAAATGATTAAGATACGGGAAAGGATTCAAGCCAGGATAGAAGATGCGAAGGTTATGTGAGGCAAAGATGGAGTTCATGATAATAATAATCATAATTTGTAGAGGAATCAAAGAAGTGAAGGTTAAGGAGGAGAAATAAAAGTGAAATATAGGTATTGATACAGGAAAAGAAAAAAAAGAGAAGTAAGTTTGAGAATGTGAAGAAGAAAGACTCTATGATAGTAGAAGATAATTTTGTTCATAGACAATGTCATGACTCTCATTCATGGAGGGAACCATGACTCTAAAAAAGGTAGTATTAAAGTAAGTTAATGCAATCAAGGATATGTATGATGGGGCTACCACATGTGTGAAAACTTGTAATGGAACATCTAGGTATTTCCCTATCACGGTAGGTGTTCACCAAGGTTCAACTCTTAGTCCTTATCTCTTTGTCTTAGAAATGGATGAACTAACGAAAGATATTTAAGAGGAAGTGCCGTGGTGTATGCTTTTTGCAGATGATATTGTTCTTATTTTTGGAATTGTGGAGAAACACTTTGGAGTCTAAAGGATTTACGATAAGCAAGAGCAAGACGGAGTGTATGAACTGTGAGTTTTCGTGAGTAAGAGATGGTGATCAAGATATAATGCATCTATTTGGTCAAGAGGTACAAAGAAAAATGCTTTTAGATACTTAGATCAATGTTACAAAAAGGTTGTGAGATTGATGAGGATGTAAATCATAGAATTAGAGCAGGGTGGGTGAAACGACGGAGTGCATCGGGGTTTTTGTGTGACCACAAAATTCCCCTTAAGCTGAAAGGAAATTCTATAGAACAATTGTAAGACCGACAATGCTATATGGAGCGGAATGCTGACCAGTACATTGGCAACATGAGCATAAAATAGGGGCGGCAGAAATAAGGATGTTAAGGTGGATGTGTGGATATACGAAGATGGATAAGATAAGAAATGAGGATATTCGACAAAAGGTATCAGTGGTACCGGTATGTGAAAAGATAAGGGAGCATAGATTGAGGTGGTTTGGGCACGTTATGAAACGGCCACTGGATGCTCCAGTAAGAATAATAGTTGTTACCAAGAGCTTTACACAAAGAGAGGTAGAGGTCGATCGAAATTTACCTGGAGAAAGGTAGTTAAATAAGTTCTAATGGAGTGGGATATAGATTGGCGGACGATATGTCTTAGGACAGAGTGGAGAAAAGGTATAAGCTTAGTGGAGGACTAAACTCATTAGTAGTTCTATGTTTCAGTCATTCCCTTGTTTTAGTTCTTTTCCTCTTCTTTTCTCCTTTCTTTCTTTCACCCCTTTTTCTCTCTTTTGTCTTATTTCCACTTTTTTCTTCCCTTCTCCCTTTCTTTTTCTGTCTCATTTTTGATTTATCATTGATTTCATCTACCACCGACCCCAATTAACTTGGGTTAAAGGTGTTGTTGATGTTGAACTCTTTTGGGCATAGGTCTAAATGCTTCCCATGTGTGTTTTGTTGCCTGATTTTGTTGGTTGTAAGATGTTGCATCTAAAATTCGTGTGCTTTCCTTTTTCTTCCTTGTCTTCAGAGCTGGAAAGAAGATGATGATGAGGATGGTCCATCTCCCAGTCAAGGCCCCTCATGGTTCATAAAACAATATTCTCCTAAAGGCTCTGGAAGGCACAGGAATGGCAATGATAGATCAAAGCATCAATTCAGAAATAAGGAATGTCTACTCGAGTAGGATTGGTGGACTTAACTAGTCATGTAGCTATTTTGGTTTTAGCTTGCATCATAAGCTTTCTTGAATAAGCTATATTGTGTTTATTATTTTTAGTTTATTACTTTTAGTGAAAAGAAGATTCTGGTTATGAATTCAATGATATGAAACAGCTACATGGCTAGTTAAGTGGAAATAAGACAAAGAAGATGCCATTGTCTTATTTTTAATTTATTACTTTTAGTGAAAAGAAGATTTCTTCTTTGTCTTATTTCCACTTTTTCTTTTGCAATTCCTTTTCAATGTGATTTGAAACTGTTTTCTGAGTTCTTTTCCACTTCCTCTTCAATGTGATATTGAACAATTTTATGAAACCAAGTACCGGATATGTGCTTTAAAGTGGCATCCAGATCACCATCATAGCTCTTTTAAGGTGTTGCCAAGCTCTAATTGCTGATTAGTTCTTTCACTTTTTTCTGTTCTTTTCCATATTGAGGAATTTCTATCATACATATCTAGCTTACTAATAATTTAAATTATTATGCATGTTGATAGGTTATAGCAGAGGAAAAGTTCAAGCATTGTAGTGCTTCTTATCGATCATTGTATGATAAGCTGGCCTTGGATTAGGGAGTGAGAGCTTGTTTTATATATATATACATATATATATATATGTATGTATATATATATATATATATATATATATATTCATAGAGTACGAACTTGTTGTATTAATAGTTTTTCTACAAGTTTCTGGCTCTAGGCAATTATATGCCCAAGCTAATTTATTTTACACAAAGTTCGCTTTCATTATACTTTGGTCTATTGCAATTTTATCATATGCTTGTGTAAATTTTATGGTAAATTTACCAAAGATGAAAATGATTTATTTGATATTATGGATGACTGATTGCGGAGGGACCGTTTCGTTTTTGTGGGTTGGTCCAGTCTATTATTCTTCCCTTGCGCCTATTTCGCCTTGGGGGTTGGTTGTGGTGCTTCATATTGTAACACCCCAACATTTCTATATGTATTAAATTAATGCAATATTTTAATATGTGATTAAAGGACCTTATATAGACTAGAACTTAGGAATATTACAAAAATATTGGTAGAATAATGACTAGATTACCTTCCTTATAAAATAGAAATTACAAGAATACTCTTAGAGGATAATTACCAAAATGTCCTTGGACAATTTCAGAAATGACGATTAGGTCCCGAGGGTGATAAATGACCAAAATACCATTTAAGGTCAAAAATGCCCAGATGATTTTGGAAGTTTTGTGGGAACCTGAGTATGGGATAGAATACTTGTAGAGGACCAATTATTGACAAAATAAGTGAAAAGAAACCATAAGGTAAGATTTCTATGAATTTTAGTACATATTTTGGAATAAAGCTCAATTCAAGCTATCTTAATTATCAGAAAATTGTATGAAAATGATAGTTATAATCCTTGGAGTTTTCTCTTAATTATGGGATAGATAGACTTCTTTACTAAGTTAGTTTAATAATTCTACTAATTAAAAGAGTGAGGGATTAATAAGAAACTAAAAATAAGTACATGAAATAAGGAAAAATTTTATAGATTTGGTATTAAACTAAGCACTCCACGGTGGGAAGTGAAAAAAAAATCATGGCAGCCCCTACAATTGAGAGAACACGTGCAAGATGGCAAAGCCAAGGGGTGGGGGACAAATTCAAAGAAGGAAAAGATTAGCCAATAAGAACTAGCCTAGTGGAAAGTAGTAGGAGACAAAAGGAATCTACCATAAATGCTTAGCTTCTTAAGTAAGATGAAGATAAGAAAAGCCTTCTCCAAGCTAATAGTCACCGTGCAATAAAAAGGAGAAGGAGAATTGTGTGGTACAAGCTATTCTATTGACCAACCAATAAGAAAAAAGCACATAAGCTAGTAGTCATCATGACTTATAGATAATTTCTAGTAAAAAATCAAGACTTACCTTCCTATAAAAAGCAAGTGGACCGAAAATATTGGGCAGCCAAAGAGGGAAGGAAAGTGACCGCGCACTTACTCCACTTGACCAATTTCAAAGCTTTGTCAAAACCAATTCAAGGCAAAAGTGAGAAGTAGCCGTATTCTACCTCACCTTTCCTTTAATCCTTGCTATCATTTTCACATAATACCTTGTAGCAAAAAGAAAAATCACACCACCCACTTTAGACAAGTCCACGTGAAGGCTAAGGAGGCAAGGGAGCAAGGTTGTTCAATTTTAAGAAACCAATCAAGGTATGGGGAAGTCCTTGATAAATCAAGTTTAAATATTAACTATGTTTGAAGTTAATACTTGTGCTAATCAAGGTTTAAGTTGGATTATTTGGAGATGATGGAAGGACTCAAAGAACACAAGATATATTATATGAATGATTATGAGACTTTTACCTTAATTATTATTGATGAAATAAATAAGTCAAACTAACTTTAATAAACAAAATACAAAGAAAGTTACAAACTTGTATGTGATACTTAATGTTTAGATTTATTATGTTTATGAATTATTTTGCTATAAATGACATATATCTTATATTCTTGAAGTTAGGTTATTTATTTTTTCATATTTCCTTAATCTAACTTTTTTCTTTAAATATTTATTTATTGTTAAAGTTAGCATAAAATCATGATGAATTATCTTAATTTTGTAAGAAACAATAGACATAATTTTCTTTTAAGTATTTAATCTAACTTTGTGTTACATGAAAAGTGAAAGGTTTCAAAGAAGAAAAAATTGATTTATGTAGTGATGGCCGTGTGGTATTGTTTGACTTTGTGAAATTTTATTTGATAAGGATGTATATGTTATGTTGTTTATTCCGTATGTCTTTGAACAAAATTTATAACACCCCAAATGAATAAATGACGAATGATGAGAAAAGATGATGAATGACGAGAAAAGATGAGATGAAAAAATATATATTCATGCATGTCCATGTGCATATGCCCAGCAGGGGGTTAATCCGTGAAGATGTTACCTCAAAGGAGGTTTATCAGATAGCTAGAGTTGAGAAAGAGCGTTCTAAGGTTATGAGCTGGGGGATAGTGGCCGTGGGGAGATCACCTACCCATGATGATCACATGTAGAGTGGGTGTGAGTCCTATTGCAACACGGACCTATCCTGACTGATCGATCCAACTCGCGAGGTGTTAGCTATTCTGATTATGGCCATGTGTTGAGAAGTTGAAAAATCATGCATCATGCATATTCTATGCATCATGGGGTATATTGATTGTCTATGAGATTATTCTTTTATTTAAATTCTGTTTTTATTTAAACTCTGGTTATCATGACTTACCCTGTGTTTGTGTCTGTGGTTGACACCTGTGCCTAATTTATTTGGGCGAGCAGATGAACAGTGATATGGACAGTGGATGATGTACAAGAAGATGTGATGAGGAATTTGTGATGATCTCTATTTTGCTATGTATTTTGGACTGTTTATGTATTGGATTGTATGATGATAACTGTTTATGGACTGTAATAATGGACTGTATGCTATGTGAACTCAAACACCGTAGATGACGCGTAAATTTTCATATTTTTCTGTTTTCTTTCAAAATGTAAAAAGAATTAATTTTAAGCTATTACCTTTTATTTTTGAAAAAAAAAATTTAACAAAGAAAACAAATAATAAAGCGAGGTAGAAGTGGTCGTTACACATATCACCAATTTAGCACTAGATCCATACCATTCCTTTTCATAAGTTTATATGCATAATGAAGGACTGAAGTGACATGTTTTTTCTCTAGCATATTATGCATACTGTATATAATCTGTTTATTTGAAGAGTTTAATAGAAATGTATTTTTAATTTAACAGTTTTTGAGTTAGGTATTATAAAAATTAACAAATTATTAGAAAAACGATACTATTCAACGACTTCGAGAGAGAAGTTTAAAATGTAATAAATGATAGGTGAAAAGATATAAACATAAAAAATTGTTATATGTATATATCATATCTCAATTTAATATACATGATAGTGTGATTAAATGATCTTGTAAAAAACTTCTAAACTGTTGGTATATCTTCTATATTTTTTCAAAAAATGTTTTCAATATTTTACTTCCTTTTTTTGAGCTGCAAAAGTTTTGTTATAAGCTAATGTTCTCTCCCTCTCTCTAATTGAGTTTTTTTTATCGGCAAAGAATACTATTACCATGGTTCAAACTTGGGAATTCAAAGAGTTGACCCAGTGGTATAAGGTCATACCGCGTTTACATGAATGTGATCGATCTACTTAGCAGAAGAATTCTTTTTTGATTTCTAATATGTGCAAAATTTTCTTGGGCCAACAATTATATATTGCGAACAGGATTAGTCTTCAATCCAGTGGGTTGGGATCCCTTAGTCTATGACCTAAGATAAAAAAATACATACCTGATGTGGGAGGAGAGGGACAAGTATGATGGGCATTTTACCATTGCGCTTATTCCATATATAAAGAAGTAAACATAATATTTGAAAGATTTTGATTTCAGTTTATAAGTAAAATCCGTAAGCTAAAAACTTATGGGCAGAAATTATGAAATTTTTACCGTTTTAATCAACATTTGAATTGTTGGCTTTCAGTTTTTCACAAAGTCAACTAAAAATGAGTTGCATTATTGGATTTAAGGTTGGCCCATATCTTTCTAGTTGAGTTGCCCGCATTGTCCATTTGTTCCACCTCAAAATAAAACAAGTTATTTATTATTGAGAGAAACCTGTCATTTGAGAAGAAACACAAGTTAACAAGGAGAAATGTCATTTGTGGCTTAGATTTAGAACTAGCTAGCCAACAAACGGTTGGATCATTTGAAAATATCAATCGCCCTTTCAAATTAATGCAATAGACAATAATTGATATAAGACGACAATGTGTCTTTTGGTGAAAATAATCTTACTTAAGTGGGAAGTATTCTCAAAATGATAAAGCTACCTTTTTTACACGATAGAATTTATTATTTCAGCACTTCTTTTTTCTATCTAAAAGTATACTTCAAAAAAATAGATGTTCAACACTTGAATCAATCGACATATTCTTCATCGCATTTAATTATATTATATATGATGAGTTGCTAATATATAGTGAAATTTAGGATAGTTTTAGTCAAAATTAAGTAGAAAATGTTAAATAAATGATAGAATTAAGCCAAAAGTTCAGTACTTTTTGAATATTATTAATTATTGTTATTTTTATGCATTTTAGGAACAATAAAGGAAGAAACTGACGCTAATAACGCGGACTCTACGGGAAATTCAAAAATAAGCTTAAAGATAAGATAAGAATATAAGCTCTTGGGGTTTTGCTAACCTATAAAAATAAGCTTAAAGATAAGATAAGAAGATAAGCTCTTGGGGTTTTGCTAACCTATTTATAAATAGGGAAGCCACAGAACCTTGGAGGCACAACTTTCACATGAGCAGCAGAGAGAAAAAGGCAGAAAGCATTCACAAGAGGAGAACAAGCATTACGCAAGGGATTCAAGGTTCAAAGGAAGAAGCCAAGATTGAGGGGTTTGAGTACTCTTCTTCTCTGTATTCTTTCTTATTCTTCATTCTTATTATGTTGAGCTAGACATACCATGTCTAGCTAATTCTCTGTGATTGTGGTGAAAGCCAAAAGCCAATGTGAACTCTTGTGTTGCTTGGATTGATAATTAATGAATATTGTTATGATTTCTTCCCTTTATCTTGTTCTTGAATTTATAATTTCCATTAATAGATCTGATCAATCTGTTAGAGGAACATAGGGCTTTAATT
>PYAF01002792.1:207474-219437 GCA_007407185.1 Glycine tomentella
ATAATTTAAAGTATGATATGAAATTATTTTTTTCTATTGACAATTTATTCATAAAAGATTATTGAAAATCAATCTAGACGCAGAGATAAAAGAAAGTAAGTTTAATCAGATACACTATTAACAAAATCAAATATACATATAAAAATAGTTTGAGAATAGTTTAAATAGTTAAGAGTTATTGAACTAATGAGTGAAATGCACTTCTAAAAGGTGAGAAAATAAAACATTGACAATATTTAATTGAGAGAATAAAATAGTTATTTATTTTCATTTATATAAATACATAAATTAATAAATAATAATTATTCGAATAGAATTGACTGGCAGTGAAATTTGACCAAGTATACTTTTTTTTTTTATTTAAAAAAACTAAGAATAAATTTAGGATATTGACGCCATCATTTTGTTACTCAAATAGTCAAATGTCATTTTCTGTCGGAAGGCTTCTCTGCTGTTGAGATTTCAACGGCACCAATAATCTTCACCGTCCAAAAATATTTTTTACACATTAAACTATAAAACAAAAATCCAAGTTTGTAAACTTTAAATGGTGGATATGGAACTGCATATATCACAACTGTAGAGGACCGCTTTCCTTTTTTTTTCTGTAAATGCTTCAGCTCTTGACAACGTGGGTTGTATATCCGCGTTTGTTGTTCAACATTGGTAACCTCGTACAAATCAAGTGCTGTTCTCTTTCCTTTCAATCTCATCATGGATTCGTCTTCTGATCATTCTCCCCCATCATCACTTCATTCTCCTGTAAGTTACTTTAACTATTAGTTTTTTTTATTTTTTTTAAATATTAATAAACTTTTTTAATTGAATTGTAACAATGAAAATACCCCTTGACTGTTTTAGTTGTAAATAACAAATCTTTGGTTTCAAACTATTGAAAATCAATCCTCATATATATGTTCTTTAATGTGTTCAATTGTCCGTTCTCTAGTCTAGTATGCTTTTAAGTTCTAACTAATTTTCTTTTGAATTGGGTTTGAACCTAACTTAACTAAAAAAGTTATCCAATTAGGTTAGGGTTTCCTCCACTTATGTACACTGTTTTGGTGAAATCAATTGTCAATTGAGATCTCCAACAAATTTTACTTACATTTATAAGTTTAATGAGGGTCTAGTTCAGTTGGATAAGATGCATGAGTTATTGTAAATTCCTTCTGGTACATTTGTTTTTAATTCCTAAAAAAAAAACATTTATAAGTTTGATGAGTGAGGGAAAGCGCTTGCACAACGGTAAAGTAGCTCGATATGAATTCGAATTCGGAAACAGTTTTTTTTGCATATGCACGAGTAACCCATACCTTCTCATAACGAAAAGTCTTCTGGCACCAGGTACTTTAGTTTTATGAGTGTGCAGGATTTGAGATCTTTCTGGATGTGGTTGGTATTTAATTGTTGGTGGTAGATAGATGAGTAACACTACACTTTTAAATAATATAGTTGCATTATAGATTGGCTTTTGATGTTATAAGAATGCCCCTTTTCTGCAGCAGATTTTTCATGGACTCAATTAGAAAGATTGTCTTGACACTTTCTAAATCTTAAAATTGTAGATCCCTATACTTGTCACCATCTATTTATAGCTACTGGTCTTATAGTTGAGTTGCATTACAATGTAGGGAGATGTTCAAAACGTTAAATTCTGTCAGTGGTGTGGTGGTCCAACAAAGCATGAAATTCCTGAAGGAGAAGAAAGGTTGAGAGCTATTTGTACAAGTTGTGGGAAGATAACCTATCAGAATCCAAAAATGGTAAATGGCTAAAAAATCATGGGAGCTTCTACATAATTCAGTTTAGTGCTTAGCCTGAAATGAAGATCATTTCTCAAATGTATGGATAATTTACCTAATGTTGTTACTGCTGATAAGTAGAATATGAGATGTCTGTTGCAGCTGTGCTAGAATATGAAATGAATTAAGGAGGTAAAAAGGTAAAATGAATCAAATTTCTTCTATAAGTTAAAATCAACTTATGCACCTCCACTTATGGAGAAGTTAAATGAAAAAATTTCTAAAAACGTTGAGGTATATGAGATGACTTTAACTTAAGTGAAAAGTTTGATTTATTTTAAATTTTCCTTCTACAAGTGCTCGTTAAGAAGTTTAACCAAACTAAGCCTATATTTTTTTAGATAAATATTCTGACTTGTATCTGGAAAAATTACTGTAATAGTTGTAAACCATTTATTATAGCACTTAATACTTTCTTCTGATGATGACATGCATTTGGATGGAAAAGTAGGTAGTCGGTTGCCTCATTGAACATGATAACAAGGTCCTCCTTTGCAAGCGGAAGATTGAACCATCTTATGGCCTATGGTACGGTTGGACTTCTTATCGTACTCCATATTTTCATTGATTTGGGTTACATTTCCTTAGAAATCCTCCTACTTTGGCAGTGTATGTGAGGATGAATTACAAATTGGAGCCCCAAATGGACAAGGGAATTGGTATAATTGTGGGTAACTAACTGCTAGCATGGCCGTAGGTGAAATTCTGATGTAAGCCATAGAAAAATATAGTGAGAAAATAGTAGCAAGAGAAAGTAATTATGTGTTAGTGGTATCTCTTTCCTTTAGACCAGTCTAGCAATCCGTTGTGAATCCATCTATATCACCACTGAAATCACATTGATATCGGAGGTTATTGTGAAATTTTAGTATATACACTTTTCTGTGTGATCTGGTCCAGTATCATATTCTTTTCTCTGAAATCTGTACAATGAAGATTAATTTCATATTTTGGTGTCAACAAGGACACTTCCTGCTGGTTATTTAGAAATTGGAGAGTCGGCTATGGAAGGTGCTATTAGGGAAACACAGGAGGAAGCCAATGCTGACGTGGAAGTGATTTCTCCCTTTGCTCAATTGGATATTCCTTTAATTGGCCAAGTAAGCAAGAATCATACATTTCTTTTCTTTTTTTCTTGTTTTTGTTAATCTTCTATGTAACTTGAGATTTTTGGTCATGATTACGACATCTTTGAGGCAGACTTATATAATCTTCTTAGCAACGTTGAAGAAACCTCACTTTTCACCTGGTCCAGAATCATCAGAATGCCAGCTTTTCTCACTCAATGAAATACCTTTCAGTTCTCTATCTTTTTCATCAATGGTGGTTACTTTAAGTTTGGTATGGTTCAGATTCTTGAACATTTTTTTATGCTTGTCTTTTTTTTAGGTCTACTCATAATATATCTTATGGTGTTTTCTCATGGCTGTAGTATGTTGAGGATATGAAAGCAGGAGGAAAGCCCAAATTCCATTATGGTACCATTAACAAAAGGTAGTTCCATCTTGTATCTATTTATCTGTAATTTATAAAATCTGAATTGCAAATTTACCTACACCTATTATTGTTCAAATGTTTGATTTTATTCTGGTGGTTGTTGTTAGGCCTGGTACTAGTGCATCTGATATTCATGCCTATACTCTGGATCATCACATGCAATCATGAACCATGACAAGCTGGTGTGTACTCTCCTAATATTTATTGTCTTTTTGTCATTACCCTTGAAGATCTAACAAAATTTCTTAACATTCCATTATTTTTACTTATTGAGTTTACCAACATTCCATTATCTTCACTTGTTTGAACATTTTGGATATCTGAAGGTTGTAAGTTGAAGATACTTGTTGAATCTTTCAGAGGCTAGCTTCTTCAGGAACTCCTCATAGCAAGTTTTCGGCACTAGATTCTGGAATCCAGTCAATTTATTTTTAAATCAGTAGCATTGGCATATAACATGAAAGATCCAAACATTACTGACTTAAGCTCACCATTGTTCCAAGATTGATGGGCAAATGGCCCCAAGAAAGACGCGTGTTCCTGTTGCTTGATGCAATGTTGCAATTCATGATCATTAGCACCCCCCTTCTCTTAATATATTATATCAGAATCAGATTGTTGTAAATTGTCAAAAAAAATATTTTTGAAGAATGATCGTTCCTCTGTTTCAAAACCAAGGCATTATCCAACTAAGTGCTTATTTTCTAGATTTGATGCTCAATACATCAGAATTTAAAAGCTTTTTTCCTGTGTTGCCAATTTTCTTTATCAACCTCCTTGATGCAATGATGATGAGAAGCACTATGTAATTTATAATCCGAAAGATGAACCAAAATCCATATACTTCCATTTACAGGTTACTATGATAAAATATGCAAAGAAACTTTATGACTTTTAATTAAATTTGCATGAATTACTTCCTTTCAAACTCAAACCAATTTGCTGGCCTGTACTCGTACCAGAACTGAAATGTCTTACAGGCTTACAGCCAATGAATGTTACCCATTTTTTAACAGTTACTAATGAGACAAGCCCTACGGAGGCAGGTGCCACCCTTGTTCCTGGCTATGAAGCATGGGTATTCTTAAAATCATGCCGTACACGTACAGGGTACTAAGTACTCGTTGGGTGCCTACCTATAATATTTTTCAAAAAAAAAAAAATGGATACATTTTGGGTATGTATCGGGCCTGTACCAAGTCCGATAACTAAAAATATTATATTTTCTTAAAAGAAAATTGGTTTTTCATTAATCTTTTCTGGACATTTTTTCTCATTCACAACTTCTTTAACAACACATAGAACCTAGAAGGTTCCATCTCACGTTGTCATGACACACGATAAGTCTTCCAATAAATAACATTTTAGGTCATTAACCACCATTAGAACTTGGACCAGTGGCGGATCCAGAAAATTAATTAAAGAGGGGGGGAGGGGGGGGGGGGGGGGGGGGGGGGGGGGGGGGGGGGGGGGGGGGGGGGGGGAGGGGCACTTAACAATTTTAAAAAGGGAATAATTAATCAAGACTAACCTTTTCTGGTATAGGATAAATAGTAAGTGCTAAAACCGAGTGGAGGAATAGCTGTTGAAAAAGCAAGCCAGTATTTGGGTTTAAAATCAGGTCCAAACAAATTGAATGGGTTTAAAATGGAAAAATATACCAATAAGAGCATCCAAAACCTCATAACTAACACATATTAGCATAGTCAAGAACAACCGTAGTCGTAAATTGAAATAAGAGAAAGAGAAAGAAGTGCTTTGGATAGGTGACTGAAGAAAATGACAGCAAAAATCATGCAGAAAAATGAGAAAATGGAGTGAAGAGTTCATTCATGTAACAGATCTGATCCATGCTGCATTAAGAGGCATAGTGCAACCAACTGTGTGGAAAGTAGACAACTAAAATCTCACAAAAGAAAGTTTCAAGATGGATAGGGAAATGTTGGCAATGCTTAGCATATGGCACAATGTGAGGGAAAAAGAAATTCCAACAACCTAGGATTTGCAGAGTTTAAAAATAAATGACAAATAAAGCTAGGTGAGAACCATAGAAAAGATAATGGTAACAAATGACAATCACAAAACACAATTGCACAAAAAAAGTTAAAATATTGCAAGTTTTGATGTCCAACCTGTGGACTATCAAAAGAGAAAGTTGTAGTAAGTAATTTAAATTATTGATACTTTAAAATGAATCAACACCAAATGCATATTATGTTTATGGCAACCTAAAGAGAAATGTTTGATGGAATAAAAGAGAATCCTACAAATTGTTGGCTGAGAGATAATAGAGATAGGATTAAAATAATAACCAAAGTGTGGAACCCTATAGGAATAAATATTGTTTTTTTTCAGGTTTATTTTTTAAAATTATTGATACTTTAAAATGAATCAACATCAAATGCATATTATGTTGGCCGACAAGTAAGAAATTACTCTTCATGTTGTACAATATTTATTTTTACAAAAACAAATTATTCTGTTTAGTGTTCTCTCCAATCTATTGTTTATTTGTTCTTTCAAAAATTATAAACCAAAACCTAAAACCTACTTACAAATTACAATTGAGTGAAAGCTGTGAAGCCGCAAAGGATTGGTGGTTGGTGCTTGCTGACTTGCTTCTAGTGGTGCGTCGTGCGTACCGTAAAGGATTGGTGCCCAGAAGCGACTCCGCTGCAGCCCTGGTGGAAAGCGCGGCGATGAAGAACGATGCCACACCAGAAACAGAGGAGGCTTGCGAGTGAGGTTCAGGTGACGGCGTGACGCGCGGCTCGCAAGTGAGGTTCAGCCGTTCGATGGCCAGCGGAGGAGCTGAAGAGTAACGTCTGAGGAGAAGTGGAGAACTAAGATGGAAACCTGAAATGGCGACCTATTCGTGTGAGCAGAAGAAAAGAACTGAAGAAGGGATGTGCACGTGCTCCGATGGTCTCCAACGGGTATTTTTGTGAAATCAATTGAAAATAAGGTCATTTTGGTATTTTCATATCAAAATTTAAGGGGGGACACTTGTCCCCCTTCTCTTGTATGTAGGTCCGCCCATGACTTAGACAATTTGTTGTATTATGATTTACCGTAGTGCCCTTAATTTTATGCTCTAGATTATGCTCATTTATGTTTTTTTTTATCATTTATAGTCATGTTTATATTAAATATTATTGTTTATATATACGTCTTTTTAAATTACTATTTAGAACTATTGACATCCATTTGTTCATGGACTTTCTAGTCTTTGAAAAAGTTCATTGATCCATTTGTTCACGAACTTTCTAATTTTTGAAAAAGTTCATTTATTTCATGATCTGTTTGACGAGTTTAAAATGCAGGCTTCACATATTATGTCTTAAACGGACCGGATCAATCTATATATCAATCACCCCTCCTGCTCAATCCTAAATTTCAATAATGTGATATCAAACAAATAAACATTAACTTCCTAAAAAATAATGGGAACTACGTATGTGAGACAAATGTGTAAAATATAATTTCGTTTCAAGCAATGCTTTGATATCCATTGGGGTGGCTTCAACATAATTTTTTCTCACTAAACTCAATTTGTCATTATGTTTGGTGGCCTCTAAAAGTACTCTTTTTACCTACGTTTGCTACTAAACTGAGTTTTACTTAGAGGTAACATATGGCTTGCTTATTTGTCGTTTAAAGTATATCCGATAACATCAAGTAAAAGTACTTTTAACTGATATTATCCAAACAAAATTCATTTTATCACATTAATGTAAATTCATTTTTATAAAACTAGAGTTATCAACATATTTTTAAGAGTTTAATGTTTATGTAGTATAAAATTATTCAATTTTAAATTACCATTTAAATTACTTTGATAATTATTTTAAAACTCAACAAACTTTTCATAATTTTTACATTCTATAATCATGTTTCTCTATTTTTAATTCAAACTTATATTTCTAAACTTCAATATTTAATAAATTTAGTCAATGCGTCTAATTTATCTCCCATTCTAACTTTGAAAAGCATTCTTTGAATGAGGAAACAAATCAACTTTATTATCCCTAGAGCAAAAATTAAGGCAATTTTCCTTTATTTTAATCTTTGAAATGGATCCTTCCAACAAATTCATATTTTTCCTCTAAAACTTCTGTCAGGCTAATACAACAACAATTCCACTAGAAGTTCCAAAATACTTTGCCCCCCTACAAGTTATTTCCGAAAAGTTGTAATTGATTCGTAACAGTAACTGAATGTTTGGTTAGGCCTTCTCAAATTAATTCTAGGATCAGAATTTATCTTGAATAAAATTATTTGATTTCGTGTTAGAGAAAAATATAAAATTATTACCAAATTAATTCTAGGATCAGAATTTTTCTTGAATATATTTATTTGATTTTGTGTTAGAGAATAATATAAAATTAATTCCAGATTCAAAATGATTTTGGGTTAAACAACTTTAAATAATTTTTATGTTAAATTCAAAATTTTATAATGAATTTTATTTATAGCCTGATTTTATAAGAAAACATCAAAACATAATTTCCATAATTTCAAAATTAATTTTAATCTTCTAAAATTAATTCAAAATTCAAAATCTATTTTAACCAAATTCAATTTTATTAAATCAATTAATTTAAAATCAATTATATCAACATTCATCCAAACACACTAAATTAATTCACATAAAGATACTTAAGTTCAACAAATTCACCTTTACATCCAATGTTACTGCATATTTTGAAGAACCTTTTAAAAAAAATGATTTTGTAATATTAATTTTGATTAAAATTGATTACAAATGTTGATTTATGATTACAAAATTTTTTCATCCAACACAAGTTATTCTAAATTATTTCAACTCAATCAACAATGAATCCAAAAATTAATTTAAAATTTTTTGGTAACGAAACTTATTTTTGGACTAATTTAAAGTAACAATAAAAACACTTTACCAACAACAATGAATCCAAAAATAATTAAAAAAATTTAAAATTAATTTTAAAATTTTCCAAAAATCAAACATATAAAATTTAATTTAAAACTAATTCAAAATTCAAAATCAATTTCAAAATTTTCCATAACATAAAATCAAACATATAAAATTTAATCTAAAATCATTTCACATTTAATTCCAACTAATGACATTTTGAACTTATTTTAATAATAAAAAAAAGGTAAGAATCCATTTCGGCGTGTAAAATAACACCATTTCAAGTAGTTCCTAAAAGATTTTGAGAAATCCGCAATAAGAAAAAAAAAACTAAATAGTAAGTAACAATAACATCTTTGAAATAAATTGATAATTTATATCCGTCAATAATCTATTTCTAAATAATGTACTATCTGTTAGTAAAACTCAGAAATGCATTATTATTTTTAAGAAAATGCGAACACACTATTTTCCAGAAAACCTGCGATACTAACTTGGTCTTAAAAGTTTAAATTTCGAGTTTTATTTCAAAAACAAAATCATCAATATAACAGAATCAGATACATATGTACCTTCATCATAACAGAGACAAAAACCTCACGAACTAAAGAAAAAGGATATCGAAGATTGTTTTTGCCATCGAAAAGAATGAAAGAAGGAAAATGAAAACCATCAGAAACAGAGGATCATTTCATCATGGAAAATCTCAGACGACCGTCGTGAGAAATTGCAAATCCAAATTCATCATATGGTTTTCAAACCGAACAAGAAAAATCGAATTTGAATAAAATTAAAAACAAAAAACAATGTTAGCCAAAAAGAAACATAAGCCGCACAGCGTAATTTTAGCTCTTAGGGTTTCGAATGAAAGAGAAGATCAAATTGAATGGAATTGACTGTGAGAACCTAACAGAAATCTAAGCTGCACAACGTAGTTTTAGTCCTTAGGGTTTCGAATAAAGGAGACGATGGTCATCGAGTGCATTTAAAGGGGAGGAATTAGGGTTGAGAGGGAAAGGGAACGCTTGGTGTTCGTATTGACGATTTTACCCTTTCTTTTGGTTTCAAGGCCTAACGATTGGTTCATGGGCCTTATGATTGCCCAGCGAGGAATAACTATCGATTGTTATTATTGACTCCTACCATAATCGTTCTTAATCCCTACAAAATTTTAAATTTTCTGAAAAAACTATTTTTCTGCCCAACTCAAAGTCTCAAACACTTCACTTCTCCTTTTTTCCCATCCTCTTACCACTGCTCTCCTTCTCTTCACCCTGTAAAATACACAACAAAAAAACATAATTTTGTTGGAATATTTGTTGAGATATGTAATGAAATTGCATTTCCATTTTGTATTTTTAAAACAAAAATAAATACATAATAAAAACACAATTTTGTTGTAATCTTCATTGAGATACACAATATAATCGTGTTTTTTATTTTTATTTTTGTTAATTATAAATGTAAGTCACTTTTTTTTAAGTAATCAAATTAATTGTGATATAATTTACCATTTTTAATAATAATCAATATCTTTTTTTATTAGAACAAAATTAATTGGATACAAGTTATCATTTATAAAGATAATTAAATTATTTATTATAAGAATTACTTTTATTAATCATAATCAAATCAATTCATTATACTATTTTGAGTGTAATTAAAAAGAGTAAATTATGTCATGATTAATTTAAATTTAAATAAAAAGGTAATTTATGTAATAATTAATTTGATTACTGTTAACAAAGGTAATGTGTGTTGTCGTTATTATAATTTGTATCAAAATTAATTTAAATTGAAAAATGTAACTTAATTCTACAATTAATTTATTTGTGTGAAAAAATACCTACTACAAAAATGTTTCCTTTGTATAAAAGGGGTGGGAAAAATTATGCAATATAAACATGTTTTGATTTGTATTTTGTATGCGGAAACGTGTTCCTATTATATAATTTTTTTGCACCCATTTTTATACAACGAAAACGTGTTTTCATTGTTATATCTAGGGTGAAAAAAATATACAACAAAATCGTAATTTCACCGTATATGTATACAACAAAATCATGATTTCATTATAATAAAGGGGGTGTCAAAATCATATAACAACATAATCATTATTATGTTGTGCATTTTATTCAATGGAATCATGATTTCGTGGGAAGGGTAATTTTGGAATATAAAAAATTAGCCCTTTGGTAGGGGCCAAGAACAATTTGCATGGGACCAATAGTATCTCCCTTAACTGTTTTCATTTTCAAGATGGGATGGAAGTTGCTATTGGCCCTATTTTAATTGCTTTCCCTTTTTTTTAATTCCAAAAATGCTCTTCCAATGAAATCATGATTCTGTTGAATAAAATGGATAACAAAATCATGATTTTATTGTTCATCCATTTTCACACCCGCTCAATATAATGGAATTGTGATTCCGTTGTATGTTTTTTTTTTTTGCATGCATTAAAATAAAGGATCCCATAGTAGGAAAATAAATATGATGGATTTGTAGAAAGAAGTATTTGAATGAACATAATTAGTATTCATTCGTTCAAATGAACTAATCATGGCCAACCCAACATACCAACACTAATAACACACTTCACCCAAACCTAGTCACCTATTAGAAGCAACATAAATATAATAACTCATATCCAAGTACTCGGAACAAAGGGTATCTTGACGGGAAGTGTCTTCATAAGAGAGATCTCATCTTAGTCGCCTCGAGCTTGTTATCTTCTAGGACTGGGATTGTTTCTTCCCACAGTGTTCATCTATCCACTGCTTGTGATAAAGCAAGGCCACGGTCAAGAAACAAAGGGGTGTGAGATATGAAGTCAAAGTGCAAGCAATGTACATAACCTGATAGACTAGTGGAGATATCATTGCCTCTAATAGCAATCCTCCCCACAAAAAAACATAATTCAGAACGTGAATACAATTCTCTTTATTGCAACATTCTTGTAATCCTTTCTCATCGATCACTAAGTCATATCTGGGTAACTCAAAGCTCAGATCTATTTGATTCTACTTCATGCATAATACATCAATCATTAGAGTAACTCACAATAATTTACCATCATGTTAAGTGGCCATACTACAACATAGAATCCAAATATAGAACACAAATATCATTTACAATTACAACTATTCAAGCACTATCAATTTCCTACTCCACCTGCACTTTGAGCACTAGTAACACTTCACAAGCAACATTATTATATTTTAGCATACACATGGAAGAATATTTTTTTGAGTGCAATGCTCATTTATCACGCACAAGTGTATTCAATCATCCAATGAGAGTTAGCACCTAGTATGGATGCCATGGTTGGTCATACAATTAACTAGTAATTATCTTGTGATTAATGCATGATGCATGTGGGCAGTGTTTTAAAATTGGACCAACCCTCGGCCGGTTGGACCACGACCCGATAGTTGGACTAGGTTGAGTCTGTCAACGGATCGACCATGCTTTCAACCCGGTGCGACCCAACCGGGTTCATGGTTCAACCGCCAACCCGGCGAACTGGATCGGGTTGCTATTTAAAAAAGAACCATCTTCTGCAATTCCGCCTCTGTGCTAAGCACTCGCGTCGCCTCATCTGATATTTGGTTTTCACTAGGGTGGGGGATGTGGGGTAACAATGATCTGTGCTTGGAGGAGGGAGGGGGTTCGCGACATGGGGGAGGTGGCTCACGGCAGAGAGGGGCAGTGGGGGTAATGAGGAACCGTGCTTGGCCAAGTGTGGGGGGGGGGGGGGGGGGGGG
>PYAF01002792.1:219537-231662 GCA_007407185.1 Glycine tomentella
CTTTTAATTGTTTTTTTTTTCTTTTGAGCAAAGTGTTTGAATTTTAAACTGATTATTTTTTTAAGTTTTGAACTCTATCAACGTGGATAAGTGGTGTATGTAAGAGTAAGTTTTTCTTTCTTTCTTAGACACATAAAATTTGTTTCCAAAATACTCATAAATTATTAATAATATTAATATAGAATAAAAGTAAATTGAGTGCAAGTATGGGTTATTGGGAAAAATAGGTTATTAGATGAGAATTAACATTCTATAATTTTGTATTGATGACTTTGTTTCTTAAACTTAAACTTATTTAGCTTATGATTATTATCTTTGTTACTTGTTTGTTTGAACTTGGACAATGATTTTTTTTTTTTTACATTTTGGTATCTACTCATTATTTTATGATTTGTGATGTCTTTTTTTTTAAAAATATTTTAAGACATGTATACAAATTTTATATTTTTTTATTATAGATCGAGTCATGCGGGTCAATTAGTGACCCACTGGTTCTACCAATGACCTAGTGACCTAGTTCTGATCGGGTCAATTTTTAAAGGTATTTATATGGCGTCTAGCTGTTACGGGCCCAAGAAATTAGGCATAAAGCCTTCATAGTGGGCACCTAACCCATTTTGAACCTTGTTAGGATCAACACTAAGCAAAGATCCACCAAAGGCAAAGATCACTTAGATCTAGCCATATATGGTGTAACGACTTTATAAGGATCCACACCTTGCCTGGATCAATAGTAAGGATGGACACAAAGCCCATAAATGTAATGATGCATGGCAAATTATTAAGTCTTTCTCTTTATTAACTATCAAGATGAAAGAAAGGGAGATGAGTTTTAAGAAGATAAACCCTTATCCATGAAACATCTATCTTTTGACAAATATTTTTCCTTAACCTTAAGATCTTTCACAATTTGTTTTAAAGCATGATTATTTACACGTAATTCCTTTAGAAAATTTAAAAGGAGCTAACATGTCAGAAAAGACTCCTGAAGGGCACCTAGACCTTGGTCAAATGGCTAGGCACTCACTTACAAGTAAATACTTATTTTATAAATCATGATTAATCACTTGTACCTTACTTTGAGTATTTATGCATACCTCTTGGTTTTTGTGAACTATATGCAATTGTTATGCCTTATCTTTAAATTAATAACACTCATTCTTAGGACATAGACTATAGTCAAATGTGGCTAAGAGAAATAAAGGTAAGTATATAATGGATAGTTCTAATTAATTAAGGTCGTGTCACAGTTGATGTTTTAAGAATGGCTAAACTTTGTGAATTTATAGAATATTTTACTAATACTAAGCCATGATTATGCAGTCAAACATTTAAACACCAGTCCTTCCAACCTAAAAGGTGCAGGGGAAATATTTCTCCAGCCATAGCATGAATAGAAATGGATTGAAAACAACAAAAGGACCACTTTATGCAGAAAATTCTGCAATGTACCCACTGCGATCAGGTTGCCATTTTAATCACCAAAAACTCCATATAAGTTTAAAAATTAAGGGACCACAAAGACTAATTAGAGGACATATGGAGTTATAGAATAGAAAATGATCACTCCAAAATTCACCTAAGAATTGCTTCCACAAGACTGACCAAAACAGGACAATTTTACTTTCAAGTAGAAAATATGCATAATTTTACTGTTTCAAGTTTATCACTTCTAGCTCATTTAAACTACCTAGTTGGGCTTAAAACATAACAAAGGTACACCTATTTTACATAAATCTTAAGTCTTCCCCCATTGCTTAATACTCAAAGCTACACCTGTTTTTGGTAGGTTAGACCCTAGATACCTTACTTAAGCCAAAACAGAACAAACACTGAAACTAGTCTGCATAACATGTCTTGCAACCTTTCTGGTGGAAATATTCTGTACTCTATATAAACTGGAAAATTATGAGACCAGTGAGGCTAAAAATAGGACTTCTGGATCTAGAGTCTCCTAAAATATCAAAGTACTAACTCATACAGACCTTTACGCACGAAGTTCTGCAAGACAACTTATCTGCCATCAAAATTTGGCAGCAACTACTACATTGTAATTCTAAGTTTTCTTGGAGTTTTGACCATCCCACTCTTAACTTTTCTCAAACCCTTCATGCTAAGATTTTTAATCATTAGAATTAGCTTTTAGAAGATTTTACCCTTTTTGGTTCAAAACTCTCTAATTGGTCTACTCAGATTCTCACATGTATATAATAATACTAATGTCTCTCTTATTCCCATTACTTATTGGTTAATAGGCTACCTTGTTGGTTTACTTAATCAGCCACTAAGCTGTCCTAAATTCTTCAACCAGCCATCTACACAAGTTAATCAAATCCATAACATTCAATCCTAACCATTAACTACTTCGTAGTCCAAGAATCAATATGCAACATCCGTTGCTTCATAAGATATTCTACAATAAGAACTTACACATATAGACTTTCATGTGGCCTGTAGGTTAGCTCTATTAGCCACCCTACCCTAATACTCCAAAGCCATGTGGGGGCCATTCTTAAGTCCTCTTGGCATTTCCTAGCACACCATAACATCAATCAAACAATGTCACAATACCAAACAACTCAAATACAGAGTAACTTGCATTTTTTCCAATTCAATCATTTGGAGTCATAGGTTGTCAATAGCAAGATGCTCCCAACCAAAACTAAATGTCCACAGGAAGTGGACTATCTAACACACCTGCTACCTAGTTTGATGTGGAGTCTACTGACTGCTCTCTAGTGTTCATTTGATAAGTGTCATATTTTAGTTAAAATCATGATTTACAGATGGCACTTATCTTTTGATTCTAGTAATATTGTTTATAAACTTGCCCTAAAACCTAGTTGTTTTGTGTCTATTACTTGTATTAATGTTGTTTTTCATATTTCGGAAGATTAATCCAATCATATTTTGTATTTTGATAGGTTCAAGGAATTCCGAAGCTTCCGACCAAGCAAAGCTAGCAAGAAGGGCTTAAAAAGCAAATATGGGAGGTGTTACAAGCAAAACAGGCCCAAAACCCATCCAGGTCCAAAGCATTCTTTAGGGCTAAGTTTCTAACTCACCCAGGAGACCAATTCCAGTTCATTTGGCTCGCCCAGACGAGCACCAAGTTCCAAGAAGATAAAGTTAAGCTCGCCCAGGCGAGCAAACACATGCAAAATCACTCGCCTGGGCGAGTGAAGCTGGCAGGAGGCACAAAGCTATAAATAGGCCACAAATTTGAGAAGAGAAGAATGCCATTCTTCATTATTTTCTTGCTGAGACTTGTTCTTTAGTCTTAGAAACTTAAATACTAGTAGTAGGTAGGTTAGGAGAGTGAGAGAAGTGAGTGATGGGGCCCTTCATCAACTCTTCTCTTGAGGAGGTTCTCTCCACTATGAGTAGCTAGCTTCTCTGAGGAGTGTATGTAATCTTCTTATCCCTATGTCTTCCTTTTTAATATTTATTTATGCATGAATCAATTCTATTCCTTGTTGATAATTTCATTCTGTCCTTAATGCTTGATTCTACTTGAGCACTAGTTTCATGAATTTAATCTTAAGTGAGATTGGAAAGTAATCTTAGGGTTTGAATTGAATGATTTTACTCATTACGTTATGTTGCTAGGAATAGGGCATACCGTTTTGATTGCATAAATCACGCGATTATAATTCTTAATGCTGGGGTATTTACTTCATATGCGAGGGATCGATATTCAGTAGATATTCTTAGGATTCTTGAATGCGAGGGATCGATTCGGGGTGAAATATTGTGTGTGTCAATAAGGATAGATGATGATTTATGCATGTTAAAATTAATTGGATATAAAAGGATCAGAATGATGAAATCCAATCCTACTTTCTCATAGATATATTTCATTTACTAAAGTTTAGTAATTTTACGATACTTTCACAACCAAATGAAATTCCGCTCAACCTCTTTGTACATAACTATTAAACTGTTAAATTCTATTTTGATTAACTGAGCAAACTCAAGTCCCTGTGGACACGATCTTATAAATTTTGTAACTTATAACGACAAATTGGTACGCTTGCCAAAAGTCCTAACAAGTTTCTGGTGCCGTTGTCGGGGACTTGAGTCGTTCACTCAGTTCTTTCAAATTTAATTTCTCAGTTGAATAAGACTTTTTCTTAGCTTTTGTTATTTTTAATTTTGTATAAATTCTCTTGTGTTTTATTTTATTTACTTTCCCTAATCTCGGTACTTACAAATTATTGCAAGTTTGTTCTATTTCCTTTTTGAGGTAAATTTCTTGCAGCTACATCGATATTCAATTTAGAAATTACCAAGACCATAAAGGAAAAGAAACAAAACAACCAAAAAGCTACCAAGAGAATCTTCTTCTATTTTGATTCTCCTTCACCTATAAAAGCCACTTGTAATTTATATTATGACTGTAAAGGAGGGGGGGGGGGGGAGAAAATAGACCACCAAGGAAGACTCTGGGTGACTATGCATATCAATAAGGACCAAAACATTACAACAACATAGTTATTCCTCCTTTCAGTAAAAAGGTTGTAGAATTGAAGCCCGCGTTGCTCAATCTAATTGGATCACATCCTTTTGCCGGACTATATTCGAGCTCCTCCACACTTTCCCTTTTGAACTTGCGATTAGCATAACTTTCAGTACGAGTGTCCGTTCAGCACATATGACCCATCAAAAAGAAGCTTGTGACGAACACTACATAGTAACATAATTGCATGTGAGATTAGAGAAATGCAAACTAACATTACAAGGCATACATAATTCGGGCTTAGAATGATAATTAGGAAAAGGAAGACATTTTGAAAGCCTGATCACACCATTGTGATCTATAGGTCGCAAGGAGTTTAAGCACATGGTTGATTGTGCGAAATGGAAAAGTGCAAAATGTCCCTTTTCGGCATCGACACAGAGAAAATAAAGAGTAATGAAACCAACGGTGATTTGTGATTGCCTCATAGAATCGGGATCGAGGGCGTGCTAGTAGCTTCAATTCCACGAAGTTTCACCAATTAAAATAACAAAATCCAACCCATGGCAGAAAAGGCTGAGAACCGTGACATGCAAAGCAAGAAGATGAAGAATTAGCAGTGAGAATTTTGAATTTTTAGAGGAAAAGGCTGTGGGGGGATTCCATGAGGGGCTGCAGGGGGAAAAGAATTAGGATTAGTTTGTGATTTAAATCACCATCTATAACTATAGGCAATATATACAGGCTTATAGAAACTCTTATAACAACATATGTTTTAAATAAAACTAAAATTATAATAAAGCACTTGATTAATGAATAGTTTAATTTTAATAAAACTCTACTTAATATACCTTATATCTTTATATCCAAATTTATAAAATAAGTTGTTATAGGAACTAATATTTTAAATCAACATAAATTCATAAAAAGAGTTGCATAGCAACTAATAATTTAAAATGTCGTTTTATTGTTGTAACAAAATATTTATAATGTGAGTGTATTAGCTAAAAACTCAATTATTAGCTTTGAGTCATTTAAAAAAGATATAGATATGGCTTACATTTTATATAGTAGATGCCAATTAATTATTAGTATGTAACAATTATGATCTTAATCTAATAAAACATTAGTATCATGCTTACTTAGCTTCGAAAACTTAATTTCAACTAGTTTAAACTAATAATGTATATTTTTTCCTTGGGTTATAATATTAATGCTATGCATAAAGAGGCACGAGCATATCAATAAAAATAACTTTTATAATATAGCACCTTGAAATTTATTTTTGATGTCAAGAAATAATTATAATACTTTAAGAGGATTGCTTGAAAATCCTTGAGAATATATTCATAATTATATTTATAAAAGTATTTAAAATATATAGATCCATGAACCTATTGAGGTTATATGGATAAAGCTTTAGTAGCCAACAAGTATACTTTCCTTAGTATGACTCAAGCTACTTATCTTAGTTCACTTTCTAAGATTAAAAAATTCAGGATGTTACAGTTGTTGTTATTATTATTATTATTATTATTATTATTATTATTATTATTATTATTATTATTATTATTATTATTATTATTATTATTATTTGTGATGGTGAAAATTTGAAAAAAAGTTTTGAGGACTTACGAAAATCTAATAGATAACATCTCACAATAATTATAAACTAAAGATTCAGGGATTTGAATTCTTTTTATTCAAACTAGTGACTTCTTGTACTTTAACATTGTGAAAAGTTAGTTTATTCAAATTGTATAACAATCTTAACAAAAACAAAGTACCTAAATGTGGTTTCCAATAACAAATTTGAAAACACATAACAATTATGCATTTTTATGATAAATAATGAAGATTTACATGCAAAACATATAATTTTATGGAAGATGTTCAATTAAACCATGTTAAAAAATGATATTAGTAAAAACAGTAAATAAAGAAAGAATTATCAAAAAAAGAATAAGTTATATATGAAAAGGAGGATGAGTTATAGAAAGATGAACAATTTAAATGTAAGAGAAAGAGACTTATTTTTATCAACAATTAAAGAAAGGCCAATAGAAGAAGGAGAAGGAGTCATAGGAAATGAAGCAGTCATATATAGACAAAGATGTCATACAAAGTAGAATCAAATATGAAAACAATTGCATTAATATGAAGTTGGATAAGAATATACACTTTTCACAGGAAATCTGTAGTCATCAGGAAATCTGTAGTCATTTCAATGTGCACATGGTGATGTTACAAAGATGTTCTGTTAGTGTTTCTAACTAAATAAAATGATTGTAGGACCTCTTATTTATAGATTTCCTAGTTTAATGGTTAAATAATATGATTTTGACACGTTTGCATAATAATTCTTAACATCTTATTTATGATTTAACACCTGTCTTTATAATAGTTTAATTAATAGCCGCCAAAACCTATCTTCTGACAACTTTTTGATGATGCTTCTGAAGATATAACTGCCAAAAACTAATTTTGAGCGCTTTCCTGATTTCGTTCCTCGAATTTGCTCTCTTTGAAAATGTATTTGGTCTTCAAATTGAAAAGATCTTCAAGGTCTTCTTAGTCTCGTCTATCACTTAATCATTTCTGAGCCAAACATCAAAGTATTCTTGATGGATAAATTTTCGAGCATAATGGTTTTCGAACATTTTATTTTCAATGCTAGCCATATTATAGTAATCATTATCTCGGTGTGACTTTAAAATAAATCACACAAGTATGTATTACATTGTCCAATCATAAAATGTTACTTAGATTACATAACTACATTAACCAGTCAAAATTGATTTTTAATTTTGCAATTCAAATGTAAAGAACTTATAGAAAGTTTTATATTTTTATTTTATATTTTGTTTTTTAATTTAATGTTTTATTAAAAGATTACTTTATCTCTAATCTTTCCAATCCAATCCCTAATTTCCTAACTCTATATGCTAGCCTTTGTGAATCTTATGAGCGTTTTTAGAAATAAATCTTGAATTAAGAAATTAGGGATCAAATGAGGAAGATTAGAGATAAAGTGGTCTTTTAATAGAACATTAAATTAAAACCAAAATAAAAAATAAAGTAAAATTTGCTATATGACTATATAATCCACATGATGTTTCATGATTGAACTACACATAATAGATATCATTGTAATTTATTTTAAAGTCTTTTTTGATATGTGAGAATCAAAGATAATGTCAAGAAGATTTATAATAACTTACACACATATTTAACCAACTGAATTAAACTTTCTTGATCAAAGAGATTATATAAAGGAAATATAAAATCCATATGAAATGTATAACTTAAAATATCAAATGTCCAAATAAAAATATAATGAAATTCAAATAAAAGTAATTCTAATGTACATAGTACAATAATATAATATTTTAATTTAAACAAGCCATGCATTCCACTAGATTAAACATTACTTTTGAACGATTCAAGCAAATTTTCCATAATTAAAAAAAAAATTAAGATCATACATGCTATGCTAGAGGTCATTTATGCAGCAACAGAAACTATACTTGCAAAAGATTGAATAACACAAATTTATACAAGTTTGTGTTCAAATATATATCAAGCTACAACATATATATTATAACCTATGTACTCATTTACTTTAAAAAAAAGCTAAAACCAGAGAATGCAAGAACAATCATTAGTTCCCACTTCCCAGCTTTGTTCAACACATTCAATTTCATCATCTGCCAGTGAATTCAGTGAATTGAGTGAGGGTACCCTGGATGAGGGAGTTATCTTCAGCTTCTTTGAATGAAGGAGGCATAGCAGGCCACATGAAAACTGGTCTTTCCATAGGCACCTCAGGTGGGGGTGCTTCCCCATTCAGAACCTGAAGAACAGTTCTCATGGATGGCCTATGGTGTGGGTTTGGATGGCAACAAGCCAAGCCAAGAACAAGAACACACTTCACTTCTTCCTCTTTAATCTCCTCCTTCTTCAGCCTTGCATCGACAACACCAACTACTTCCCCCTTCCCATATAAGTCCCAAACCCAATACACAATGCTGTTTTTGTAGTCATCTTGTGCATACACACTCCCTGGCCTCCTTCCACACACAACCTCCAACACTAGAACACCAAATGCATACACATCTGTCTCCACTGTTGCTCTTCCTGTGAGAAAGGTCTCTGGAGCCATGTACCCTGGTGTCCCTGCAATCTCCTTTGTAGAGTGGTGTGTTTCATTTCTCTGCTGAATGGTTCTTGCCAATCCAAAGTCTCCCAACTTGGCATTGTAGTCTGAGTCCAACATTATGTTGCTGGCCTTGATGTCTCTGTGAAGAACCCTCTTTTCACACCCATTGTGGAGATAGTCTAATGCTTGAGCCACACCATGAATCACACTGTGCCTTGTTTCCCAAGTCAGTGTTGAAGAACACCCCTCTTCAAGGGTGTTGTTACCAAAAATTTTGTCACCAAAGAGGTAATTGTCTAGGCTTCCCTTAGGCATGAACTCATACACAAGGAGAAGCTCTCTTTTCTCATAGCACCAACCTGTGAGTTTCACCAAATTCCTGTGGTGAAGGCTTCCTATTGTTGTCACTTCTGCCACAAATTCTTGCTTCCCTTGGCGTGAGTTCTTAGAGACTCTCTTCACAGCTATCTCTTTATTGTCCAATAGCCCCTTGTACACAGTTCCAAATCCACCTTCTCCAAGCTTGTTTTGAGGGATGAATCCACCTGTTGCTTTTGTTATTTCCCTTAGCTCAAACTTCTTTGGAGCCATAGAGGAATATTGAATTTGGTCCTCTATCCTTGGATATGCATCTTCTGGTATCTCCATATTGCGCTTCCTTTGCCAATACAAGAAAAAGACCACCAATCCTCCTATGATGATAATAACAATCACTATTGGAACAGTGAAATAAACCCACAAGAGACTTTTATTATCATCATCTGCAATATCAACACCACTGAATTCCCATGATCTTACACAGTTCAGCTCCGTGTAGTTACTTGTTGAGGCTGAGAAACCAAGGTAAACCTCTTCTTGAAGATAGTTAGATAAATTAAGAGGTGGAGATACCAAAAGGGTCTCCATAGATTCTTCTGAAGCTCCATCCATGGCACCAAAAACCGATATTGTGTCATTGAAGTACTGAATGTGAATTTTGACATGTTCACCTGATGAAAGGTTAACCCGAGTGTTGATTAATGGAGCCTGTTTGATGGAATTGATGCTGTTTATGTTGATGCCAACATGGTTGTCAGGGCCATCTTGTGAGGAACTGTTTCTTGTGTCAAACTCCACTGCTAGAATCCCAGCTTGTGAAGTTCCATTGGAAGTAGCATTTACAATACCAAGCCATTCTCCTGAACTGTTTTCTGGGAGATTGGTATCTGAAGTTAAGATGAAGGCCAAGCCTTCTCCACCAGGGGTAGTTTGGGGATCGATGTTGAGCACAAAAGTTGTGTTGAAGGAAGCAGTTTGGTTCTTCTTCTGGCTCCAAAGTTTGTATGGCTTGTTGTAGAAAGCACGTCCAGAATAATTATGTATTGATTGTGCACGCGTATCTGGGGTCACTTGGATGGCAAATGAGAATATCTTTGAATTGTTGTTCAGCAATAAATGATCTTCATCCTGTCGTTGGAAAGTAGGGAAATTGAAAGATAAGCAGGTAACTTTGGTTAGGGATATGATAATGAAGATGATTGATGCTAATTGATATTTGGCTAACCAAGGGAGCTGCATATTTGTATTAGTGAAATGGCCTTGATTTGGAGGGTTTGTAATAATTTCGGACAAGCTGAAGGATCACCAACAAAGGATTAATTTCTGGCCAATTTTGAGTTATGAAATGTTTATGATACATAATTACTTGGTATTTATAAACTATAATTCAAGTTTTAATTTTTTAATTTTTTTATGTAACTTATCTAAAATATCCTTGTCTCTTTAGCTTATCTTTTTCGGGGAAACATAGCCTCATGTGTCGTTTTTGAGGAATGAAGAAAAATATCTATTTTTACCATTAAAATAATATTAGAACACTTATAAAGCCCGCATACTAGATTTTCAAAACATCATCAGAGCATTTATTTGTGAATTAAGTATGAACGCATTGAAATTTAAAGGTAAAATTTAATTTATGAGAAAAAAAGTATTATTAGAAAAGATAAAATTTTAGTCTCTAACAAACGAAATGAGTTGAGTTTAGTTGGGTTCGACTCGACTTATAAAAGATAGTTTAGCTCGAAATTTGGTTTGAGTTTAATATAAATTTTTATTTTCAGTTCAAACTCAACACTCAATTTAAACTCGTGAATAATTTAATTTAGCTCATCAACACTACTTGATTTAAAATTATAATTATTTTAAATATTTTTGTTTATTCATTTTATACAAAAATAAAATCAATATGGGATTAATAAAAAAATTAACTATATCAATTAATAACATAAAATATATTACTATATGTATATATGTATATGTTAAATTTATAATTATCATATATGCTTTTATTTATTCATTTCACAAAAATATTAAATTAACTAAAAAATAAGTATATGAATTCCATAATATAAAATATTTAATGTATGCGTAAATTGGCAAATAGATAGACCTAGATATAAATAGATAGATTTATATATCAAGTCGGTACATGAACCAATCAAATTAAGTTATATGTAGTTTAAGTTCAACTGATTTATTTAACGGACTCAACTTTGAACTCAAGTTTAGTTCATTTGATTCCTAAATCAAATTTAAAGAGTCAATAGATATATAAATTAAGTCGGTCTAGCATGAAGGAAGAAAAGAAGAAGGGAGTTAACAAAAACTAAACAATATTGACAATTAACATGTGTGGGTGGAGTTTAACATACTTTCTAACACATTTCTTCAATAACACATTCAATCTCTAACACATTCCTTTAAATATACTCTCTTAATTAATTAAAATTTATTATAAACTATCAAATTAGGAGAGAGAATCAATAAATATAATGTGTGCTCCACAGAATTTATCATTTTCAATATTTTTTCGACTAATAGAAAAGAATACATACAAAAGAATGTGATAAAATATATTCCTAACATTTCTAAAACAATACATTCATAAATATGCATTTACGCAAACGATTTAAACAAATTATATATTTTCATATAAGATGTAAGTTGTTTTCAAAACTATCTTTTGAAGAGTTTATTGAAATAATTAAGTTAAAAATTAGTTTATACACATAACATACACTATTTCCATAACTTCTCCTGATTGTTTGTACAAGTGCTTATATGATAAAGATATTTTTAAATATTTCGTAATGCACCCTTAATGCATGTAAATAAAATGTTAGAGCTTGAATTGGAGCCCAAAAATAGAATGGTTTTGATCTTTGACGGCGACCTCTTTAGGAACAAAGAAATTATCCTATTTCTTATGGTTTATTCAAAGCTATATAATGACATGTGATAGACATTCATGTACGGTTTTAATGACTTTTCTAAGAGCATCTCCAACGCTGGTTTCTTAGAGGGTTTCTTCTGCTAAGCAACCGTTCCTTAGGATTTTTCAGCGTTGGAGGGGAATGACGTGGCGGAACCCAAATTTTTAGCACAAGGTCTGCTCCTTATATAAGGAACCGGTTGCTTGTCATTTAAAAACAATTTTTTTGCATCAAAATCGTTATGTTTGTTACTATC
>PYAF01002792.1:233164-247057 GCA_007407185.1 Glycine tomentella
AAATGATAAAAAATTGAAAAAAGGAATATGTATTAGCTTGAAAAGGAACAATCTAATGATAATAAGTGACATAAGATTCAATTAATATAATTTTTATATGTTTTTAAATTTAAAAATGAAACAATAAAGAGAAGATTATATAAAAAAATTAAAACATGTAGGAATATATATATATATATATATATATATATATATATATATTTCTTTTTTATAGTTTTAATTATGAATCCCCTCTTTGAATGATTCTATATATTGTAATAATTAAGTTATGCATAAAAATAAAAAAATAATAACATGAGATGAAAATGTTTTTTTTAAGGAATATCTGGATGTTTATTCAACGCAATTCAAGTTTTGCAATTATCTAGCAGGTTAGCTAGACTCAAAACACCATTTTTTATACGCATTATAGAATTGCATGCCCTACGTTTCCAAGTTCACTATCTGAAAAGACATATAATATGATTAATATCTACCTTTAAAGTCCATTTTAGGCTCCATGCTTTAGTTGCCGCACCCAATAAATTGCCTAATGAGTTCAGGAAACCACACAAACCAATTTCTGATCACATGCTACATATAACTGTATTTTTTTTTTTGAAAAAGTATTCCAAGAGAATGAAGAAAAAAGGGTAGGGAAATTACCTTAAAATAAAAATATTAAATACATAAATAGCAAAAGAATGAGGTAATAAAAAAGTCGGCAAGTAATTAGTTTGTTTTTACCCATTGCAGCTGAGATGCCCACATCTACCGTTTACATCACTATCTGTAAAAAAAAATAAGAACGACGATTGGTTGAAATGAAGAAACCCCTTACATTTAAAAAGATCGTGCACAATTGTGAAATTAAACATCTTGGAGAAGTAAAACATAATTAATAAATAAATTGAACTTAAAGATAAGAATAAATATTTTTACATTTTATTTTATTTTTATCAATTTTTATAATTAGAAAAAAATATATTAAATATTTTTATATGATTAAAATATAAATATTAATTTGTAAATTATTTTAAAATTATATATTTATATTTTGTGAATTGTGATTGTTATAATTAGAATAAATATAATTTACTTATTGATTTACATATTCTTTTTATTGATTTTTATGTTAGTAATAATAACCAGAATGCTAAAGATCAGAATAAACATACATACACGAACACAAGATTTAACAAGTTTCAATTTGTGTCTATGTGAGTGGAATAATTATTTCTGTTAATGATTGACAAATAGAATTACATAAATATTTGTAAAATAGAACAAAGTACAAATTTATAATATTATCCCTATATTGTATCGTGGGGGTTGTCTCTTCCTACCCATAAAATATGAGTTATATACAACATTATATTTAGAATAAAAATAATTTATATATTTTAAAAAATATTAGTATGTAAATTATATAAATATAAAATATAAAATATAATTTTATTAGTTTTTATAATTAGAATAAAATAATTTACAAATTAAAATTAATTTACATCATTTGTATAAATTACATAAAATAATTTAACATTTATGTAATTCAATTAATTTCTATAATTAGCATAAAATAAGGAATTGTTTAAAATATTAAAATTTATTAAATCATGTAATAATTATACATACACACATATTATTGTTTATTCTTCCTTCAACCATACAAAGCAATTGTTTTGTTAGTCGTGTATGTTTTGATAATATGTTCATAGGGACTTCGTTTCTATCCTCACCATGAATACTTTTATTTCTTTTGAAATCATTTTTCCCCTTAGCATATAAGTTCCACGTAAGTTAGGAACTAAAATTACAAATAAAGTCATTTTAATATATAATTATACATGGTAATTGGAAATTGGTTTACATTATTTATTTTAAAATTCTAACATTTAATTGCATAAAATAGATTTTAAAATAAAATAAGATTTATTAAGTGTCTATTATTTTTCCTAAAACGGATGCCAATGAGATTATATTTTATTCATAAAGATAAAATTCAAGTAATAAAAAATTTATTAACAATTCCTATATACTAGTTAAATAATAGAGTTAGACTTCTTTAATATTATAAATGAAGTTTGAACTTACATGTCATAGTAAATGTATTAAAAAATCTAAACCCTTTAGTGAAGAAATTACATAAATAAATTATATTAATAAAAAATTGTCCGTTAACTGCTCTTGTCAGAATCATATCAATATCTCTAACTCAAAGGTTGAATGTGGTAATTATGCCAAGAGCAAAAGTTGAGTAATATTCAATATAAAACTTTTCAATTATTTTGGCTTGCGAGTATCGTGTACGAAAGAACAAGTATATAGATCCGAAGAATGACTCCATCCTCAAGGACTTGAAAGCAGGTTTGTCGTTCAATCCACATATTATACGGGATAGCATTATGTAAACAAAATAGGGGTTGTTCTCGGAAACTTGGCTATGAATACCGGTCAAAGTCAATCATGAAACCAAAAATCGGCTAAAAAATGAAATTAATATTTTTTAATAAATATTTATCAATTTGAGACTGTTTGAAAACTATTTATCAATATGAATTGTCAAACACGTTTAATTTGGGCGTGACTCATTCCGTCTCTAATTTCGTCGCTAAATTTGTTTTAAGTCGTAAAAAATGTTAGTGACTGAATTAGCGACCGAAATGAGTGTGTTTTTTGTCACTTTAATTTTTCAAATTAGGCGATTCAAATTCCGTCTATAATTCAGTCGCTAACATTTTTTACGACTAATATTCTGTCGCAAAAAGATTTAGTGACAGAATTAGAGACGGAATGAGTTACCCCCAAATTAGGCGTGTTTGACAATCCTATATTAGAAAATAGTTTCCAAACAGTTCCAAATTGGTAAATATTTATTAAAAAATATTATTTTGGTTTTTTAGCCACCAAAAATCAGATGATTTCTTTTTCTTTTTTATAAAAAAAACCAAGTAATTTTCTAATATTTGAGAAAGAGACACGTGATAAAATTATATAAATATTTAATCAATCGCTACTACAATTAAGCGTTTTAAAGACAATTATTAAACACATTTCATGATGATTTTGAATCGTTTTTGAAGTTGACGTTATGAAAAATCAACACTTTTCATGACGATTCATTAACCATTTTTAGAAGATTAGATTCTACATCAATTTCGTAACAAACTATCTTAGAATCTTTAATTTTTTTCTTTAAATATTGTTAAAATAATTAACATTTAAAGACGATTTTTATGATAATATATCGTCTTAGAAACGTAACTTTCTAAGAAGATTTTTCTGTAAAAATCGTCTTAAAATCTTTAATTTTTTAAATAATATTAAAAAAGTCAACATTTGAAGACAATTTTCTCTTAAAAATTGTCTTAGAAATGTAACTTTCTAAGATAGTTTTTATAAGAAAATCGTCTTAGAAAATCTCGCTTCTAAGATGGTTTTTTTTGAAAAAAATCGATGTTGATAACTGTTTTTTTTAATGATTAAATTGTGTGGCTACATGATTGAGGCATCAAAGTGAAATGATTTATACTCTTCTCTTAGACATTCATAAAATTCATCACCTGAGACACCATAAACATCTTTCTTTGGAAAGCAAAAGTAGAATATACAATTCAAAGATATATTCCACGTGAGACTCACGACCAAAAAAACCATTCAAAAGGAAAATTAGGAGCATAACATGAATATCAGACACTTCGTAAGTTTATGCAGGGCAAGAGAATATCAGAAAGGATCAATGACAACAATCATTAAATCACATTTATTCACATTTATTTTATCAAGAGCAAGATAATATAATATCCCATATAAAAAAGCCCATAGTTACAAAAGCTGGGCAGTGTATATGTCAAAGTTGATTGTAAAGAAAAGAAGCATAAAAAAATTGAAGAACTGAACCAACTCCATCTTGATAGAGCTATTTGGAATTCCAAAGCCTCCTCTAAGGTCAAGTCCTTTTTTTTTTTAACATGTGCTTAATATAATTAATACGAATGACATTTTCTCAATTATGAAAATGCTGTCTTTACTGGTTGAATCTTGGTGTTACAGATGCCAGTCAGCTAGACTGAAAGGAACCTTTGTTTCCATACCATTATGATATACATAACTTTCAGACACTTTCATGAACACAACTAAGTAAACCTATTCAAAAAGGGGCTTTCAGCGGTAACATACTTGCTCTACAACTTCTGTAACTCTACCTCTTGGAGCCTGCACTTTATCTTCAACATCAATCTCAGAAATAGGAATAAGTTGTTCTTCATAGTAGCTGTAGACAGTGATGTATATGATTAATTGATGATCTTTTGAATTTAGTGAATATGACAATTTAATGATTCATTGGAAGGGTGGACATGCAAATGCAGTCAACTGGGGTGAAAAGGAGCTATGGTTTGAGTTCAAGAAGTGGGGTGATGTTAGGGAGATTTTCATTGCAAGGAATCGCAATAAGAGTGGGCAAAATTATGGATTCGTGAGATAATGACTAATTTTCAGGAGTACAAAGGATGAATTTCAAACGTGTCACAGCTAACAGATCATTCGCGAATGTGGTGGCAATAGGCAGTAAGCAGGTGGTGAAGTAGTGGACACCGAAGCATCTGCAGACAACAAATATGCCATCTCGTTCATCAGTACAACTAACTCTAGCAATGGAGAAGATGTCATGGCTGTCCAATACTTGGATAGGTAGATTGAGGAATTTGATGGCATTTGATAGACATGAAGAATAACTGTTGTGGGAAGGAGGGGAGGAGATCAAACCCAAATACATTGGCGGTGACATGGTGCTTCTTATGGGGCTTAGTGACAAAAGGGTAGAAGAGCTATGTAGAGATGGAGTTGATAGTGGTTTATGTTAGCTATGAGGAAGATGATGATATGGAATCAAGAAGAATGAAGAATGCAAGTTTTGATGTTTTACATGCCCACTCAATTGATGGCATTTGTAATTTCTTGCTTAAGCTTGGTTCAAGTGGTTAAAGCCTCATGATCCTCACTAATCTTGATTAACTCATGCATTCATACATACATTTAATCATGTTTAATCATATGGTAATAAGCATTTTGATATAAACTCATAAAGACAATTAGATTTTTATAAAAATTGTTTTTCACTGATTTAATCGATTACATATATGTTATAATCGATTAAATGCATGTGTTTCAGACTGCATATTGCCTTATGAACATTTTAATCGATTACCATTGCTTTGTAATCAATTAAATGTGCTTAACACTGAATTAGACGTTGTCTGTGATGATCGATTACTTCACGGAATAATCGATTATTTGAGTCTCTGCATATTTTGTAAAAGCATTTTCATCTGGTTTAATCGATTACCAGATATTCGTAATCGATTAAATATGCATTGATGTGTTTTTTCACATGGTCTGTGTTAATCGGTTATTTGGGAATTTAATCGATTACACATGTGTATTAGAAAACTCAGGTCATCTAGAATAATCGATTACAAGATGACTTAATCGGTTATTTTGTTCTTGACATTTTTCCAAATTCCTGATGAACACTTTAATCGATTATCTGGTTAAAATAATCGATTACATCAGTTAAAATAATCGATTACCTTGACGAAATAATCGATTATAGTTAGTTAAGTATGTTTTTTTTATAAATAGAACAGCTAGGACTAAGTTTCAATATCAAATATTTTGTGAAATATTCGTACAAGCCTTGAGAAAAACACTTTCTAGAGTTCTTAAAACACAAAGGCAAGAGGGAGAAAAGAAAATCAAAGATGCTAAGTGTCATGAAGTTTTACATGAAATGTTAGTCATTATTCACATAGTGTAAAAAGTTGTTTAAGCTTTCTGGTTAAAGAAGTCATCAAGAAAGAGCATTTGCATACATTCTCAGTTTGGTTAGATCATTCATTTCATTGAATTTACTAAGGATGAAGAGGTGATATCTTTCTTGAACTATTAGCTTGGTTATTTTTGTTTGATATTTGTGTTGTATGTGTGTTGAATGTTCTTATAACAAATTGTAATCTTTAAAGCTTTTTCTAGAAGGGTTTCTAGAGGGTAGAACATAGAGGGGATCTCTGGTTCTAGATCTTTTGAAAAGTCTATAGGGTATAGATTTTGAATTTTACCTAGGAAAGGTAAAAGAGATCGTTGTAAGCTTGTAAAGAACTTATATTTGTTATAGTGGAACTCTGACCAGGGTTTGGTTAGAAGAAAACTGAATGTAGGCTCCAGGGTTGAGAGGTGAACCAGTATAAATCTTATGTGATTTAATATTTCAGTTGATATTCATAGTATTCTTGAAGTATTAAGTTTGTGGCAAAAGTGCTTGCAAGAAGAATTAATAAGGTGTTGCTTGTATAATTGATGAGTGCCAATCTACTTTCATGGAGGGAAGGCATTTGGTGAACAGTGTGGTTATAGCCAATGAAATTGTTGAAGAGGCCAAAAGATGTTGTAAGAGTTGCCCAGTGTTCAAAGTGGACTTCGAAAAGGCATATGACTCCGTGTGCTGAGATTTTTTGTTTTGTATGATGAACCAGATGAGTTTATGTTCCAAATGGATTAAGTGGATTGAAGGGTGTCTGAAGTCAGCCTCCGTATCTGTATTGGTAAATCGAAGTCCCACAGATGAGTTTTCCCCTTTGAAAGGCCTCAGACAAGGTGACCCATTAGCCCCTTTCTTGTTTAATATTGTTGCCGAGGGATTAATTGGTTTGATGAGAGAATCTCAGGTGAAGAATGTATTCGAAAGTTTTAAGGTATGAAGGAACATGGTGGAAATTAATCTACTACAAATATGCTGATGACACGATTTTCTTGGGAAAGCGTCGATGACTAATGTAAAAGTCATTAAGGTCATGTTGATGAGCTTTGAATTAGTGTTTGATTTGAAGATCAACTTTGCAAAAAGTAATTTCGGGGCAATTGGTATGGCTCATAGTTGGGTACAAAATGCTGCCACTTATTTGAGCTGTAGATTGTTGTCCGTACCATTTTCGTATCTGGGTCTTCCCATTGGGGAAACCCAAGGCGTAGTGAGATTTGGGAGCCTATAGTCCAAAAATGTGAGAGAAAATTGTCCAAATGGAATCAAAGATTCCTATCTTTTGGGGGAAGGGTAACCTTGGTAAAGTCTATCCTAAATTCAATCCCTATTTTGTTTTTTTTTTTAGGGCTTCGAAGAAGGTGGTTAGGAGGTTAGTGAGGTTATAATGACGGTTCTTGTGGGGAGGGGGATCCAGATCAACAAAAAGATAGCATGGGTGAATTGGGAAACCATCTGTCTTTCCAAGGAGAGCGGTGGTTTGGGAGTGAAGGATCTAGTAAGTTTCAACAATGCTTTACTTGGAAAATGGAGATGGAATCTTTTCCACCATCAGGATGAATTATGGGCGAAGGTATTGGAATCTAGATATGGAAGTTACAGGCACTTGGATGAATCAAGAAGGTATAATAGTAATTCAATTTGGTGGTGGGATTTAAGTATCGTTTGCAAGTCTTCCGAGGAGGGGAGTTGGCTTAGGAGTAATGTAAAATGGAACATAGGGTGCGCATCAAAGGTGAAGTTTTGGGAAGATGGTTGGTTGGGTGGAGGGGAGTCGTTGTTGGAGACGTATCCATGTATGTACAACATATCCCAACAACATCATCACTTTATACAACAGCTAGGGATCACATCAGAGGGGGTTGGGATTGGCAGCTACAATGGAGAAGATTATTCAGGGAATCAAAGATCGTTATTGTTGCAAAATTCATGGAGGACATCAGAGGGGTGATTGTGCAACCTGACCAGCAAGATAGTTGGTGTTGGGGGGCTGATCCTAGTGGGAGATACACAGTGGCCAGTGCATACAAATTGTTTAGTAGCTTTACATCAATTGAAAATAATGATGGTGAGTTCAAGGAGCTATGGAAAGTCAAAGTTCCAAGTAAAGTGTCATGCTTTGCTTAAAGGTTGATTCAGGATAGATTACCGACGAAAATGAATATGACTAGAAGGAATGTGACTTTGAATGACGTAATCTGTCATTTTTTTAGAACCGGCGAGGAGGATGCGTACGTGTTTTCTTTGGTTGTGACAAAATCCGACCTCTTTGGTGGGAAACATTGTCGTGGCTAAGCATCGTCGGTGTTTACCCGGAAACACCTATTGCTCACTTTCTTTAGCACACTCATGAATATCTCAAGGGCTTAAGAACTCAGCAGTGGCAAACATGGTGGATGTCATTGACGTGGTGTATATGGAATCATAGGAATAGGGAGGTCTTCTCAAATGAAAGCTTCAACGGTCAAAAGGTGTTGGATGATGCTGTCTTTTTCTGTTGGTTATGGCTCAAAAATCTAGAAAAAGGATTCGATATCCCTTTCCATTATTGGGCTAGTAATATAAGGATTAGTTTTTGTAATCAGGGGGGCTGGCTATATAATTTTTTTTGGGAGGGGAACTAAGATGTTTATAGTCTTATGGATTGCTAATTCTTGCAATATTGTAGCATTGGGGAGTATTATGGCTCCATAGGATTATACATAATATGGTAACAATATAAATAGAAAATTACCACTTGTACTCTCTCTAAATTATTATAATACATATTATTTGCTGATAAAAAAACAAAAAAGATTGAACAAGAATAACTCAAGAAGTCCTGTGATGTTATGATATCTTTGTTTATGATCTGTTACATGAAGGCAACTAGAGATTAATCCAAGAGAAATTGCAGCAGATCATTGGCGGTGTTCATGCTCATGTTGGAACAACCATTCCAAAAGGAACTTTGGATTAGCAAACTTAACCATGTGAACAGATGGAGGCAAAACCTGAAAATAGTAAGGCCAGAGAACATAACAATCAAATGTTATTATGCTAATTACACAAGATACATTACTAACCATATTATTAGAGAGCTAACTCACTAATTGACTGATGTTTTAATTAAACATAGCCCAAAGTGAAAATGCGAAATTGTACATTGGTTACCGCAACAAATAGCAAATCAAGGGATATATGGCATTTAGGAGGCTGAAATACTTCCAAGATCATTCATATTGTAAAATTGTTCGTATAAAATGTGGTTAATAATACTCGTAGAATTACATGTTCCATAATCTTAACAACAATTTATATGTTTAGATGCGAATATGCAACATCAATGATAATTAGTCAGAATCTATAAAGATTCTAAACGAATACATAACAATAGAAAACCTTCACACCACACAAAATGCACAATAGCCAGTGCAATATTTTCAGTAGATCTAGGTAAAGCCTCATCCGCTATTGCTATCATACTATGCACAAAAAGTATGTAACAAAACAACCTACATCAGATATTGACAACTTTTTCATTAGATACAGATAACTGATAAATGGGAAAAAAAGATAATTTGTAATGACAAAACACCAAACCTGACCTTTAACATATCACTAGCAGCTTTAGAAATTTTATCTAGGACACTCAATTGTGCCTTAGCATCATAGGACAGAGTGTCAGCCTTCATCCAAAGTTGCATGAAGCCTTTCCATGATTGGAGTGCCATCAGCGCAAGCAAGATATGTTGGAAAATTAGTTCCTAAATCCTTATGGTGAAAATCATCACCCAATAAAACCCAGAAGCATCATATTGAATCATCAAGAAATCTTAAACAAATAATCTGTTTCCATTGCGGAAGTTATTTATCTTTAATCTTCTAGCCTTTAGCCTTTCCTTATGAGCTTTAATCTTCCTTAGTCAAATCATTCCTTAGAGGGTATTCTTTCTAGATGGGAAGAAAGAAAAAAAAGTTTGATTTGACATATTGGGGACCATAACCCTATATATAGTGTTTGTTGTTGGGCTAGTAAGCTCCCATTAAACCTAATTGGCCCAACAGTGGTATCTACCCATTTATCCCATATTTATTTAGCCATCTATTTGGGTATATTTAATTGATCACTTTAATCTATCAAATATATATTAAATAACATAATATAATTATCAATACAATATATAACACATAATAACGTCAGGAATTTTAATTTCCTAACAATCTCCCACTTGGGCTACATATTGACCTTAGATAATTATATCATATATCCTTAGTGCGCAATTGTATGTTATTTATCCTTAGATTTCTCCTTAGATACAATCTGGTTCATCTCCTATATCAATATAAGATCATAGCGGCTTTTGTCACTCTTAGACGTAATTAAACCTTCCATGGTCATCACATCAATATATTCAACAACATAGATCAATTATGGATGAGTGGCATGGAAATTACAAGCAATGTGATCTCTACCATGCCTATTTCCAACTTGTCCTTCTTTAGTCCTTATGAGATCAACCTTAATTTTCCACATACACAAAGCAGAAACATTTCAAAGGGAAAATAACATCAAAATCTTTATTCTGCAGAAAATAAACATATAAATGTTTTTACATAGAACACCGACATGAAGAACTTCCACTAAACCATGGTGTCATCAAACAAAATAACACCCATATGAGCAGTATGCTCGTGAAGTACCTTAGGCACTAAGCCTTTAGTAAGTGGGTTCGCAAGCATGAAGTTTGTCCCTATGTGTTCTATGGAAATCTGACTGTTATCAATTCTTTCTTTAACAACCAGAAACTTTATATTGACGTGCTTCAATTTTGAAGAGCTTCTGTTATTGTTGGAGTAAACACTGCTGACTTACTGTCACAATAAATCTTTAGTGGCCTTTCAACACCACTTACTACACGCAGCCTTATGACAAAATTTCGCAGCCATACCCCATGGTTGGACGTCTCAAAACAGGCCACAAATTCAGTGGCCACAGTAGAGGAAGCTACAAGTGTCTGCTTAACACTCTTTCAAGAAATAGCTCTTTCGGCCAACATGTAGACATAACCTGACGTGGATCTTTTACTATCTTGGCATCTAGAAAAATCAAAGTCAGTATACCTAATGATCTCTAATTCATCTGACCTCCGATATGTGCCATTAAGAAAATTCACTATCAGTCTTTTCTCGCTGAAGCCCTTCTTCCTCTTGCACACAGTGAGCAATGAGCTCATTAAGAGTCCATTTATCCTTTTGTGTATTGTAACTCACTACAAATTGACTGTATTGTGCAGGAAGAGAAATAAGAACCAAGTACACAAGCAAATCATCAGATATGTCTAACTTTAGTGCCTTGAGTTTTCTAGCAAAATTAGACATCTCAATAATGTACTCCCTTATGTTCCCTTTTCCTTTATACTTCATGGTTACGAGTTTTGCTAATGTGTTGCTTGTTTTCGCTTTTTTATTTTCAGAAAAATATTGCTCAATTTCTTTGAGGAACTTCCTAGCATCAGTGCTCCCAGTAATATAGCCTCGGAACACCTCTAGAATGGAGTGTTTCATGATCATCAGACTCATACAGTTAGAGCGCTCCTACTTTTCTATGTAATCAAAATTTGGATTTTCCGGAGTGGAAATGGGTTTCTCCATCCTTAGCACAAGGTCTAGATCCATGCAACCAATAACAATTTCCACATTTTCTTTCCATAATTTAAAGTTCATCCCGTTCAACATAGGAATCATGTTCATTTGAGCAGCATAATTAACAGTAGCAACAAAAACTATATAGAGAACAAATAAGATAACGTATTTAACATCCATGTCATGCCAAATGCATAATTAAAATAAAATGCATATACATGACATTAACAAACAATCCAAATCAACGTGGACCCATTGTAACATCCCCAAAATTATAAAAATGTGATGATAATTGGATACAAGTATGTTTAGAGAAAAATAACTATATCACTATTTCCATGAAGTAGAAATTACTAGAAAACCCTTAAGATGAAAATTACAAAAAATGCCCTTGGACATTTTTTAAAATGACCAAAATACCCTTAGGCTGAATGGCATAATTACCAAAATGCCCCTAGGCCAAAAATGCTCAAATAACTTTAGAAATTTTGTAGAAACTTGATGAAATTATAGAATACACTTAGCTGACTAAGTATCAACATATTTTGTGACACAACACTCTAGAATAAAATTTCTACAAATTTTAGAAGATGACAAGTTTGAGGTTGTATTCAAGAAAACTCAAGCATTAGAAAAATATGGAAAAATGGTACATAAAATCTATAGAATTTTCTCTTAATTATAGAATGAATAGACCTATTTAATAAAATGGTTTAGTAATTTTGATGGACATAAGAAGTATAGACCAATCAAAAATAAGATAAAGATGTAGTCTAGAATGAAAGGTTTATTATGTATTGCCTTGTATAAGACTGCTTGGGATTAATTTAAACTATCATTGGGATAAATTCTTAGGAACATCTAGAATTATAATATTCAAAATTTTCTTTTGATAAAAGAATTCAAATTAAATTGGATTTCTTTTTAAGAAAATACCATATTGAAACTAGATTTTTATTCATCATAAAAAATGACCACATATAGCATGAAAGGAAGAAAAATTTGTATTCCTTCCCTTTGAGCTTGTCATTCACGTGGAGAAGCATGGAGAATGAGGAAGAAGCTTCTTGAATTTAGCCATTTGGAAGATAAGCCATAGGATGAAAACAAGTGGCAAGACACTTGTATGGCATGGATGCAAGGTAACATAAAAATCAAGCCAAGATTTCTCTACACTCTTCCATCTTGCACGTGGACAGATCTAGACATTATTTCAACAATCCCAACGGTCAAAAGTTACATATGTGAGATAGTAGTGTACCTTTAAACTTTTAAAGAGATCCAACGGTTAACGAATCCAGAATTAGAATTTTACTAAAAATAGGTTTGGGATAAACTCAAGAATGAAAGAAAAAACATAAAAATCTTCCTTGGCAAGCTACTCTACGAAAATGCAAGAGAAATGGAGAAAATTCAAGAGCTTGGACACTTGGAAGCAAATGAGAAGAAGCTCTAAGATCATGCCAAGTGGTAGGACACTTGGAAGGAAGAAAGGAAGGAAGCCTTAAGATTATAACAAGTGTAGGGACACTTGTAAAGGAATAATGATGGCTTATGAGATTTTTCTCTATGTAATCATTTCTTCACCAAAGGGAGGAGGAGGAACCTAAGTACAAGCCAATTCCAAGACCATTCCTTTCTTCAAACCTCACGTGAACTCTCTCCCTCACACCACTTTCATTTCATTTCATTTCATTTCATCATTCCCTTTAAAGCTTAAATCAAGTAAACCCCATCACCTTGAAGAAATTACGTGTAGAGGCAAACAACCTTAGGAAGGATTTAACAAGCTTAGAAGGATATCAAGACTCAAACTCACTTGAGGTAGGTTAAGCTTAAATCTCTAGTTAATCAATGGTTTAGGTTAATTTACATGCTTTAGTAGCCTGATTTATGGTTGATATTTAGGCTTGAATTTTGTGATGTTTAAAGGTTATTCTTTGATGAGAATATGTTGAGTTAAGTTATAAGATAGACTATGATTTATACGCATTAATATTAGTGAAGTATGGAAGTCCAATTGATAATCTTTTGAGGTGATTTCAATGATACTTTGGACTGTCTGTTTATATTTTTATGGACATGCTTTGATTATATTTTGAAGTAGAGGATGAATGGTGTGGAGTTGAATGGTTTAGATACTTGATGATTTGATTTTGAGGATTAATTAGTGAGGTGGTAGATGAAAGGAGAATAAAAGATGCATACTAGGCTTTAATCTTTTATTATGAAAATTTCAAGGAATTAGAAATTATTTAAAAGACATATTATAGATTATTAGTTAGAATACTAACATAATTTTCTGTGAGGATATTCCTAGGTCATGTCTAAATTGGTAATGACTTTGCTTGAATAAAATATGGTGGTTTAACCATACTTATATACTTATTGGATAAGGTATGGTGGTGTAACCATACTTATGATATATATGATGATATGATGTGTATTTTGCTTATGGATTTGATTTTTAT
>PYAF01002793.1:17167-43013 GCA_007407185.1 Glycine tomentella
GTTTTCAAAGAAAAGGATAAAGGATTTAGCTTTCCGATCGGTTCAATCGCAGTTATATGCCGTGGGTAAGTGTTTAGGCTAGTGTATAAGGTCCTAGGAAGCTCGGAAACTCCTCTAATGGAGGTCTGGACGAAGGAGCAAGAAGAAGGGAAGAAATGCCATGTTTTTTCGAAGGTTTGGGCCTTTTATAGGCCTCTGCCTGACTCCCACGCCTCAAGCGTGGGCTCCCACGCCTCAAGCGTGGGCTGGCAGAAAAATTTTCACTTCTGGGCTGCTTCCCACGCCCCAGGCGTGGACCCCACGCCTCAAGCGTGGACCTCCCACGCCCCAGGCGTGGCTCTCCAGTGAAAAATTCATTTCTGAGCTGGTTCCCACGCCCCAGACGTGGACCCCCACGCCCCAAGCGTGGAACCTCAGAAAAACCAAAAACAAGGCTTAAAACGCATGGTTATAACAGTGTATGTTGAACTGATGGATTATTGAGAATAATTATGGTTATTGTTATTGTTTTCTTGCTAATCATTGTCATCTGGTGTTTATTGATCTTGATAATAAACTCACCCTTGCAATTTTGTATCGTGTGGTTGGTACCTATGATGATTGCGAACCTTCATTCATGGGAGCAGATGAGCAGCAATTGGTGGGAGATCCTTTTATTCGAGTCGCTTATTTGACGTGATAATGTTGGAATTTATTTGGGAGAGAGTTGTATTCTATTATCAACTCTTTCTTAGTTGGTACTTTGATCCTCTTGATTGGGCGTGTAAATTCCAGACTTAGATATACGTAAAAACTATATTATGATCTAGCATGTGAATGATATGTAATGGTTTAAAATTTATATATATGTATTTATTTATGTATTTGTGCATTTTATATTAGTGTATTATTGCAAAAAATTTACCCATATTTTCATAATCAAATTAATAAAGTTTTCATTTAAAATTTGAAAATTATACGTTTAGAGTAGTGATATCACAGCGATGAGGCAGGTCGTTGCAAATGAAGTGTTGATGGAAGCAAAAAAGTCAAGTATTTATAAAACCTTGAAACCCCTCCAAAAACCTTATGACTTCTCACCACTAGTGACAACGTATAGAGTTACAAACTCCTTATAGAGGCACAAAAATCGAAGCTCCACCTCCATCAAGGGTTTTAACTCTTTACAACACTGGGATTTGGGGGGGGGGATTTCCCCCATTTGAAGTGACATGTCCATTTAAGACCACAAACAAAATGATAGATGGCATAATCAAAAGACGCGTATGTTGTCCATCTAAAATTGAAAGGTCATTATTTTGTTTGTCTGAAAAGTCATTACCTTGTTTAAAGTCATATGCTATGATGCTTTACCGAGGTCATATTGATTGACTGATTCACTTATCAGTCAAAGGAAATAATTTCCTTTAAAACGTCATAATCCCTTTTTATGTACCCCACCACACACTAGAGAAGGAGCTCAGCACCAAGAGAAGATACTAATAAACAGATTGGACCAATAAAGAACATGGTAAGAACATGTACTAAAATTTATTGAGTCAACTATAATAACACTTTTGGTTTTGAGGCAGGAAGAAAAAAATACAAAGTGCTACAACATAAAGTCCTGTTTACAACTTATATTTATTAGCATCATTGATAAAAAAAAAAAAAAAATAGACCCAAAATAATATATTTTGGCAAAAACAAAATAAGAACTATAAAAGTAGAAGTCATTCCCTTTTTCCCTAGTTGGGTAGGCTTGGTTGGATTTTGCAGCATATGAAACCTTCCTATGTACTTCGTAGTGTAATTCATGTAGATAACCCGGCTGCAAAGGCCACTCCGGTGGATGGTAACCAAGCCGACCCAGATATAAATTGGGCTACTGTGAACCGATTCGCCTCCATAGTAGACTTAATGACCCGATACCCAGGCCATTGAACCCGTTGGCCCACTGCTGCACCCGGTCCATAATTCATGTACTCACCATAATACAATGTGTTCAAAGCAAAGTCTCCGTTCCACTCCAACCATCCACGAGGGTGTATGTGGTCACCCATGTAGGATACTAAGTATACGGTTCTAGAGTACTGCTTCCATGGACGGCCCAAATAAGTGGGGAAGCTGCCCTTAGCCGGGGCAAGATCCGGGGCGGGTAGGATCCGACAATTGTGCAAAGATATACCTGTATTCTGATTTGGGTCTTTTCTATTTTGGGCCGTGATGGTGTTCTTCTGTTGAGCCATAGGCTTACGAGCATAAATGTTGCACTTTTGGAAAACCACGGCAGCATTGCCAAATATGAAGTCTACAGTGCCGTAAATGTTGCATTCACGGAAAAATTGACGGTTAGAATGCACATAGCATGAGTCTTGATACCCCACAATGTTGCACCGGTACACCACCGCATGGTCGGCTCCGACACGGAGCGCCACTGCTTGGTGCTTCGCTGGTCCCGCATAGTTCTCGAACGTGATGTCTCTTGCAATGAATCCAGCGCCACTAGCAGCTGCAGGAATTCTTAGTCTAATTAGAAATATGAACTAAATGAAATAAATTAAAGTACCAAAATTATTTTCATTCGGGACATGATCACATGATAGTGTTGATAATTTTGGCTTGCAACGAATGACTAGTCAACAACCAATAATAATTTTATTTTGCTAATTTAATCAGGAGGCAGTCATTAATTTTGTGTGTATTTTATTCTACGTTTCGATAAGGAGGATAACGGTTGTCCAGTGTCCACCAATGTATAGGATATATGTTAATCATAATAATGAATATGGAATGATGAGTGATGACCATAAAAATCAATAAATGAATAATCTTGTGTAAAAAAAGAAAAAAAGAAATGAATAATCATTTGTTTTGACGAAAGCAAGAGAACGCGTAAAGTTTATGCAATGCACGCTTTAATTGATGTTTTAACATATGAGACACTGTTTACCGTTGAGCCAGGTTTCTTTAGGTTTTGTTTGAGAGTTAGGAGGAAAAGGGAAGGAAAGAGATTCAAGGAGAAGGGAAGAGAAGGAAAGAGAGGAAAATGAGAGAAGTTCTCTTCTCCTTGTTTGGGAGTTAAAAATATATTAAGAGAGGGAAATAGAGAGTTAATAAGAAATTTTTACAATTTTTTCTTTATTTAAAAAATTAATATATTTTATATTTTACACTAACTATGGTAAGATAGTAATTTTATTAACACTGCTGATATAAGATAATAATTTTAGTTACTTTTCCTTCTAAAAACCCCCCAAATAGGGGGAACAACAATTTATAGGGTTTGAAGGGTTTCAGAGGAGTTTTAAAAATCCTCAAATCCTTTCCCTCAAAAATTAAAACTCACAAACAAGGGAATGACTTTCCCTAAACCTTTCATTTCCCTCCCTTCCCCTCCTAACTCCCTCTCCCAAACATACCCTTAAACTCCAACAACCAACTACCACTTCCCTTATCACTTGTATAAATTTCAAACATTAATAAAATAGCTCCGAAGTTTTTTTTTTTACAATAGCTCCGAAGTTAGTTAGTGCAAGAGTGGTGTTTTTTACATGTGGCATGAACTGTAGTTATCTTCGTTAAATCAATTAATTTTTTTACCAGTTTTTCGGTTTGATTCTCTGCATGCATTTTTCACTTTTGAATGAAATTTAGCTAAAAAAATAGTTTTGATTTCGAAAGTACTTACGTGCAAAACGTGTTCTACGGGCACAATGATGCATGTTACATATATCACGATCACAAAAAAAAAAATGTTACATATATCACGATCAATATGCTATTTTTGTTTCTAAAAGTAAAAATACTGCCAGTCGCGTATTGGTCTTTCATTGTAAATACAGAAATGGTGCCGGTGGGGGTAATATTGTCCAAGTGGACACTCACTTGGACATGGAATAGACATCCAACTAGACAGCTAGGATAGGAATATTAACATTAACAACTAGAACGACATGGGCCACGTGCAAGCTTGCTTTGTTCAATTATCGTGCATGTTATTGGTTCACATACTCCTACCCATACTTTTCGCAAAATGCTAAATAACAAAAGATAAGCAAAATTTTGTATAATTAGACAAAAGCATCAACATTAAGAAGCCAGCGGATGAAAAGGAACGGTACCGAAGGATGCCGAGTGGAATGTGGTCATGCCATCTATCACATTCTTTTTCCCTGTGATGACAGTTTTGCCCTTCCCGTCCCCTATGAACATCACATTCGTTTTCTTTCTCCCCACCTTCAAATTATTCTCCTCATACCTGAAAATTCCATCATATCCAAAAGTCAGTCCACATGTCATAGCTTTTATCAATTGGAATCATGCATCACCATAAAACACGAATAATTTTTAAATACACATCAGTGAAAAAAAAATCACATAAACCACAAACCAGCATATGATCAATAGCAATTCACCACCCGCATAATTAGTCGAACATGTTTTCCTCCTTTACTAGTCAACAAATTTTATAACGGAGATGGAGGCGTAAACAATGTTAAGAATTATAGCAGAAAACCGAAATCCATCATGAATACCTTCACATTATTACAGTTGCGAGGAGTGCATGCTGAAAAAAAAAAAGTAAATAATCACCGACCGTGTTACCTTTTTTCCGGTACGTATCACCTTCAATTTGAAAACAGTTTAATAAAAACAAGAAAATAATTTTAAAAAAAGCAAAGTTCGTTATCTCGAAAAGCGTACACTTTTCTCAGAGACAGAAAGCAGGCATATTTTATCAATTTAATATTCTCACAGTGTTTATTTTATTACCTTCCTGCCCTCACGTAAATTATGAACCGGCGAGTACTATGCTCTGGCGCTTTCTTAATCGCCTCGGCAATGGTCTTCACTGTTCCGTTACCAGTCTTAGACACGGTTATATCTGCCTGAATTGCCGACACTGGTAAACTCAATAATCTCCTATCTCGCTTATTCAACCATCTCGGAAATTTTCCCGAGAAATCGCGGTTAACATTCTCCTCCTTTTCTTCTTTGTTTTCCATTAATCGTCTCTTGTTCTGGATCGGCACCCCCGAGAAATCGCCACTTCCGCTCGCCGAGAATATCGCAAGACAATTACTCACGAGTTCAGACAAGTCCTTCAAGTTATCAACCATCTGGTCCTTCACGCTCCCGCTGGTGTCTTGGAGCCCCTCCGCACAGGTGTCCTGATTAGTGAGCGCGGCGCTGAGCCACGTCATCACGTCTTCGGTGGATCCAACTGTGGCGGGTCTGACCTCGCTGCTGCCGGATAACGCCGAAGGCGAGAGGACTGAGTCGAGGGACCGTGATAGCGCCTCCATCGACTCCTCCAATAGCTCGAGGCAATCGTTGTAAGCCGCGCTAACCTTTGGGTTTGTGGCGGCATACGAGAGGCCGCTGGAGGCGTAGAACGCCCGGCTAACGTGGCGCAGGGTCATGTTGAAGGAGATGTGGATGAGGTCTTGTTCCGAGGCAGTGGTGGAGCCAGGGAAGTCAAGGAGGGAATTGATGCATAGAGTAGGGAAACGTGTCTTGCTGCAGGTTCGGGAAATTGCCTGCAATGACGAAATTTGATTGGATAAAAAAACACATTAATAATTGATAGCCTATTTGGGAAAAACAACCAAATCCTGCTTTTCCTGAACGCCAATTCAATTGAATTGGCGTCAATTCAATATTTGACGTTCAGTTAAATGAATTAGTGAATCTAACAAATCCACCATGAATTGAAAAATTAATGTTGAAAAAATATCTAAAATTGGGTCTCGCCTGTGTGGGCTTGCGGGTGAGGTTGGGCCCGTTTTGGTTGCTGGTGGCACGGGAGCGGACAACGGTGACGAGGGAGGCGGAGATGGCGGCTGCGACGATTAAGACGGCAGCGAGGAGAGAGAGCATGATGAGTTTCTTTTTGCTGCTGGCGGACGAAGAAGAAGAGGTTGGATTGGTGAGAGGAACGGTGGAGCGGCGTGAGGAGCCACCTGGGTCAGAGGGTCCCAATTTTCCATATTCCATTTGTGTTTGTGAAGTTGGGTGTGGGAAAGGGAATAATGAGTTAGTTGCTGGTTTTTCCTTCAACTGGTGAGAGGGTGCGCTTTTTATAAATGGCGGTGCTATGAAGAGTGAGTTAGCTTGGCAAGTAAGAATGTCAGTGTTACACTGTTAATGTGAAAAATGGAAGGTTGGTGTGAAGTCCATGTCGTAGGAATTAGCTGGCTACTACTTCCAGCGTTGTCCACTGGATGTGAATGGTTTATTAGAAGTCTTTTTGTGCCTTTTTCCCTACCTCTTGTCTTTTTCGTCCTTAATCTATATTATTATCTATTGATATTATATAATCAATTTCACTTCAACTAATCAACTTCATTTGAACTAATATTCACGATGCATCAAAATTTCAATTTTATAATAATGGTTGTTTTTTTAATAAATTAAATTATAGTATAATGATACATACATACATACATATATATATATATATATACATACACTACTGTAAAAGTTGTATTCTACGACGCACATTAAAAGTCGGTTGTAGAGAAATCGTCTAACATGTGGTGGCAATTTAGTAAATAAATTGTTATTTTCGAAGACAGTTATAATACAACCGTCTTAGAATGGTTAAAAAGACGTTGTTTTTAATGAAAACCGTCTTTGTATTGAGGCCTTTAAAGAGTGTTCTAAAAACCGTCTTCGAATTAAAGGTTAATTTCTAAATTCGTCTTCCTTTGCTTTCCCTCTGAGACACAACATCCAAAGTCAAAACCATCTCTCTCAGCCTCACTTCCTCCAAACCCTCACCCACCTCCATTCCAACCACACCCACGGCCTAACCCCCTCTTGGTACCACGCCTCCTCTGTTCTGCTCCATCATCACCGCCAATCTTCTCCCCTTCAAGTTCCTCGGCTTTGACCTCTCCCTTCTCCCCTCTGTCACCCTCCATGTCACTGTCATCGACACCTGTCACAGCCCCGTCACGGTTCATCGTCAAAATAGGATCTTTTGGTTTGAGATTGGAAAACGAGACCCACACGCTTAACCCTTTGCTTGATCTGTCGAACTCAACCCACGCGTCGATTAGGTCACCGCTCTTCAAATCTCTGGTGAAAATGACGAACATGAGGTTTTGTGTTAACAACTACATTTCAGGAGAAGTTCAGATCTTTGTCTACTCTGATTATAAATCATGGTAACTCAATAACAATTATGGATTTATTTATTTATTTGGTTATTACCTTTTAATTCATTTGTTTCCATCTTCCGTTACTAAGACTTGATTCGTCACTTCAAGAGGAGTTTCTAAGCCTTTTGGGTGGTGCAAGGACTAGCCCACCAGTTCATCAATTTCTCGTTAACACTATTGGAGAAGTGGTATACAGCCTTATCTAGTTGTATTCCCTTCTTTACGAATGTAGTTTCATTCAGAACTTTGTTGCTTTACAGGGTGTTAAGCGTATTTCAAAGGTTCTCTCCAGTGCAGGCAAAGAACTTCAACGTATTGTCTTGGACCACCTCCAGGTACAAAAATATTTACTAATAAGGAGAAATGAGTTATTGTTTGAAAGCAAATATTTTAAAAATGTACATGTCAAATAGCTTCTTATTGCACCCTGTCATAGTTTATTTTCCTAGATCAAATGTCTTCTATAATTTTTTGTTGAATCCCAAATCCCAATCCCATTAGTGGGTTTGAGCTAGGTCATTTTTTCCTTCCTACCATGTGTTAACAAAGTAGGCATTGAAGGCAAGCCTGCTCCTAGCACAATGATTTGATACTTGACGGATTCGATTTCGGCTAGTGGGATTTAAGTGACGATAAGGACAGTCAGCAATGGAAGAAAGCGGAGAAAGTTCTAAAGGTAAGACTCCGTCTCTGGAAGAGATCAGATTGAACGTCGACTTATCTTATTGTCGTTCAATCTCTAAGGCGGGTTTACGCTGAGAACGAAATAGTGTTCGTGTCCAAAGGTGAACAACGCCCTAGCTTCTAGAGTTCGCTGCTTTTCCCAGGCCGCAAAGCCGATGCTAACTTGGCTGACACTGACACCGAGAGGAAAAGGCTTCTTGATGGCATTCCCGGCCTATGAGGTTCTGAACTAAACTCTGGGAATTGATAGATAGCAATAAAGAAATAGATCAAGCCGGTAAAAGCCTACTCTGATTGCCTTCTTCCTTGTCTCACTACAATTCACGCAGAAATAAAGAAATAGATCAAATTGATCGCTTGTGTGTTACCCTTCGAACCAAAGAACTCCTGCCTGGAACACAGTCTTCAGGTGCTCTACATCAAGAAGGAGAAGTGCTCCTTTGCGAAGGCGGCTTAGCTAACCTTGGCCATGTGATCAAGAATGGTACGATCAGGATGGACGAGAAGAAAGTTCCTCGTATATCGTCGTAACGCCCTTAATACTAGGTTTTGAAAAAGACTTTTCATGTCATTCCCATTTAGGTCCGATTCAGATCCCTTCGTTGTTTTCTTTTCCTCCCGCGCCTTTTCCTCGAAATGAGAAAGAAGATGGTACACTCGAATTGTAGGGCAGCTTGAAGGAACTCAAGTTCAATGTCTTCTGAAAGAATTGCAATTATATTTGTAAAACTAAGTTCCAGTTTAGTTGTCACAAAGGAACTTTAATATAATTCTAACTTTTCTAAAAGAAAATAGGTAGCCTCACAAAAGGTGTATGGTAATGTGTTGTATAAGTTGTTACAAGATATTAAACATTCATGTGCATTCATGTTACAAGAAACAATGTTACTTGTGCCATATAGATTATCAAGAGGTGTGCCATATTAATTTCTTCAAATTAATTTCTTTATCTTTTCTGTATATTTAGAATATGAATATACAAGTCAAACATTTTACTCTTGGTGTGACTAATACATTTGGTAATTGTTGTTATGATTGGTGTTGCACCTTACAGTATCAGTCAAAATATCTGAGAAGGTTTATGATACAATCCTAAAACCAAAGCAAGTAAAGGAAGACTTGAAATTACACATGGAGGCACTTCCTTTGGTGATTAAAGGGCCAATGACAAGGGCTAGGGCTCAAACACTCCAAGATCATATACAATCCAGCTTCTATCTCTTGGAGAACCATGAAGAAGGCTATAAAATATTGAGCTTATCTGTTGTAATCAATTACCAGTAGCCTGTAATCGATTAAATACTTTGTATAAATGTTAGATTTGTAAATAGCTCTGTTGTAATCGATTATTCCGTTTTGTAATCGATTACATGGAAGTGTGAGTTCCTGTGATAATCGATTATTCCGTCGTGTAATCGATTATCTGGTTTTGGGAGCTCCTGTGATAATCGATTATTTTGTTCATGAGTCAATTTTCAGGCTGATATGACCAATATAATCGATTACCATGAGTTAGTAATCGATTATTTGGTTCAAAATAATCGATTACCATTCGGAATAATCGATTATTATCGTTTTTGCTGCAGAAGCGCTATTTTTCAGTTTTTAAGTAGCTGTTGGATAGCTTTCCTTGGAAGCTACATTTGTATTTCATTTAGGATGCATTTACATTCCATTAGCTTGTAGTTTCGTGGTCTATATAAACCACATCACAACAAATTGTAAGGACTTTTGGTTCAATGAAATTAGAATGCACTTTGTGTGTGAGAGGTTGAGAGTTATTCTCCCTTGTTCTTAGTGAAGAACTTCTTGTTTCTTATCAATAACTTCTGAGCTATTGTGGTGATTCTTGCAAGACTTATTGGAATTCCTATTCCATGGTGTCAATCCAAATCCACTTCTAATCTTCTTCCATTGTTCCAATTCTTAAATCACAAAAACCTCAAAAGTTGTCTTAAAACAGAGCATTTCATACTCTATTTTTCTTTTCATTGAAGAATTGATTCCATTGCAAGGAAGATCGGGGCAAACAGGACTTGATTCAGTTCAGGAGTCCATCATTTGGTATCTAGAGCTTAAACCTTTTGGAATTCTTCTTCAATTTCAGTCTTGGGATTCTTCAAAGGTAAAATTCTGCATTAGAGTCAAAAACGAAAATCCTTAGTAATTCCTTGTTTCTTGATGTTTTCTTGTGATTCTTAGTACTGTAGTTTTGTTAAGTGCGTGTTACAAAAATCCTAGGTTTTCTTCAAGTTTCCTTGTGAATTCATGTTCTTCATGTTTCTCATGTTCTTCATGTGTTCTTCATAGTTTTCCTAATTTCTAGCTTTGATTCTTGTCAATTTGTGTTAGTATTGTTGTTGTGCTGTGTAATAATTTGTTTTTATTTCAATTTCGTGTTTGATCTGGAGCAAGTGTTAGAAACAAAAAGAAAAATAAAAACAAAGATAAAAATTGCATCAAGTGTTATTAGAAAGTAAAAGAAATATTGAAAAGTAGCTGGAAAACAGAAAACTAGAAGCAAGCTACAAAATTATAAGTTTCAAATTGCTTGAACAACAAAAACAAGTAAAAGTGTATGACATTCAGAATTGATGAAATGTCTTTCAACAATTGAATTTATTGGCATATCCTTATTGTGAAGTGTGTTAAATCTGAAGTATTTCTTGAGTTGTCTCATAAATTCCAATTTGAGTAGTCCTTTCTAAATTGTGCTTTGTTGCTTGTCTCTTTAAAATTCCAAAAGTTTTGTCTTAGAAGTTTTCTATTCTTTGGACTCTTAAGCCTTGTCTAGAATCATTGCATATTTCACTTTAGCAAAGAGGCTTGATTGGACTTGAAGTTTTTGTCTAAGAACTAAAGAGGGAATAAGAGTGGGAAAGACAAGAGAGAATATTATAGAAAAAGCCTTGAAAGTGTGCAAACACGAGAGAGTGAGAGTAAACACTTAGAGAGTGGTGAGGAATTTCTTTTATATATACTTGTGTTTTGCTAACAATTTCTGTGAAGGATGAGTTCAAGTGGAGGAGATGTCTTGTCGCCTAAAACTTCTAGGTTGATGAGAGCCATGACTAAGCAAATGGAGAAATTGCAAACTAGAATGGATGCAAAATTTGAAGAGTTGCAAAAGGAGAAAACAAGAAAGAGTAGTTCCATAGGTAGTGTGGATGGATTGGGTGATGGTAGTAGAAGGGGAAGTGATTATTCTTCTTCTTATGGAGGAAATTACTATGATGAGAGGAGGAGACAACATGATAGAAGAGAAAATCATAGGAGACATTATCCTAGGACGATGAGGAGAGAACATAGAGAAGATGAAGATAGGAGGATGAGAGAGATGAGAGGAATGTAGGATTGGATGGAATCAAAATAAAAATTCCAAAATTCCTTGGCACTAATGATCCTAATGAATACTTTGAGTGGGAAATAAAGGTTGAACAAATTTTCTCATGTCAACATTTTGAGGAAGAGAAGGAAGTTACTCTTGCAACTATAGAATTTGGTGGTTATGCTTTGGAGTGGTGGAGCCACATTCAAAGAGATATAGTTGGGGGAAGAAGGCAAAGAGTAAATTCTTGGGAAGATTTGAAAGTAAGTTTGAGGGGTAGATTTGTTCCAGCTTATTATTCAAGAGATGTTCACAATCTTCTTCAAAGACATTTCCAAAGTCCCAAGAGTGTTAATGAGTATTACAAGGAAATGGAGTTGATGATGATGAGAGATGGAATTGTGGAACATAAAAAGAAGCAACTATGGCTAGGTTTATTCATGGGTTGAATAGAGAAATTCAAGATGTGGTGAAGCTATATTCTTATGACATAATTGAGGACCTAGTGCATAAAGCTCAAAGGGTGGAAAACAAATGGAAAGGAGGAAAGTTCCATATTCTAAGTCTAGTGGGGCTGCAACTTCTAGTTGGAGAGATAAGCCAAAAGGGGAGAGTTCTCAAGTTAAAAGAAAAGAAGAGAAGGTAGAAAAGCCAACTAAAAAGATTGAACAAGTCACTCCAACAAAAACTGGAAGCATCAAATGCTTTAAGTGTCTAGGAAGAGGACATATTGCTTCTCAATGTCCTAATAAGAGAACTATGACTTTTAATGGTTAGAAGAATGTTGAGTAATTTGTGCCTAGATATAGAGGAGAATCAAAGAGAAAATATTTTCCACACAAGATGTTTGGTTAGAGACAAAGTATGTTCATTCATCATTGATGGTGGGAGTTGTACTAATGTAGCTAGCACAAGAATTGTGGAGAAATTACACTTGCCAACCACAAAACATCCAAAGTCATACAAGCTACAATGACTCAATGAAAGTGGAGAAGTGGTGGTAAATTCTCAAGTGCTCATTCCTTTTTCTATTTATGCTTATCATGATAATGTTCTTTGTGATATTGTTCCTATGGAGGCTGGTCATATCCTTCTTGGTAGACCATGGCAATATGATAGAAAAGTTGTACATGATGGCAAGGAAAATACTTTTGAGTTTGAACATAAAGGCAAGAAAATTATTTTGAGACCATTGACTCCTAGACAAGTGTGTGAGGATCAAATTAAGATGAAAGAAAAGAGAATAAAAGAGTTGAAAAAAATTACTACACTTGAAAAGAAAAAAAAAGTGTTGTAAAAAAAGGAAAGGAAAAAGAAAATAGTAACAAAAAAATTCATGAGATAAAAGAGAGCTTCTTTTTGAGTGAAAAGCAAGTGAAGAGATTGTTATTGGCTCAACAACCTCTTTATTATATGCTTCCTATCTCTCTTCGTTTACATGTTGAAAAGCAAGGTGAAAGTTTGCCCAAAGCTATGCAATCTCTTTTGGAAGAGTACCAAGATGTTTTTCCAAAGGAAATTCCAAATGGCTTACCTCCTTTAAGAGGTATAGAGCATCAAATTGATTTGATTCCGGATTGTTCACTTCCTAATAAGCCAGCCTACAAGACTTCACCAATGGAAACAAAGGAGATTCAAAGCCAAGTGGAGAAGTTACTTGAGAAGGGACGGATTCGTGAGAGCATGAGCCCTTGTGCTATGCCAATCATTCTTGTGCCGAAGAAGGAGGGGACTTGGAGGATGTGTACGGATTGTAGGGCAATCAATAACATCACCATAAGGTATAAACATCCTATCCCTAGACTTAATGATCTTTTAGATGAATTACATGGTGCTACTATTTTCTCTAAAATTGATCTTAAGAGTGGATATCATCAAATAAGGATGAGGGAAGGGGGTAAATGGAAAACATCTTTCAAAACAAAATTTGGACTTTATGAATGGTTAGTTATGCCTTTTGGTTTAACTAATGCACCAAGTACTTTCATGAGACTTATGAATCATGTTCTTAGACATTTCATAGGTAAATTTGTGGTAGTATATTTTGATGAAATTCTTGTTTATAATGCTAATTTGGATGATCATTTGATGCATGTCAAGGATGTTTTAGAGGTGCTAAGGAAGGAAACATTGTATGGAGCAAATGATAAATGTTATTTTTGCACTTCACAAGTTGTGTTTCTAGGTTTTTTATAAGTGCCATATTTCAGTTAAATTTATGTTTCAAATGATGACACTTATCTTTTGATTTCATTAACTTGGCTTATAAATTTTCTCTAAACCTAGTAAAATAGCACCTAGTACTTATGTTAAAGTTATTTTGGAAGATTAATCCAATCATGTTTTGTATTTTGATAGATTCCGTGGATTTTCGAAGCTTCTGGATAATCAAAGCAAGCAAGGAGGGCTTACATAGCAAGCAGGGGAGGTGTTACAAGCAAACCAGGCCCAAAATCCATCAAGGCCCAAAGCTTTCTTCAGCACTAAGGTTTTAACTCGTCCAGGCGACCAAACCATGTGTATTTGGCTCGCCCAGGTGAGCTACAATTTCCAATGAGATATGTTAAGCTCGCCCAGGCGACCAAAACATGAAGAAAATGGTGGCCTGGGCGAGTGAAGCTGGCAGGAGGCAAAAACCTATAAATAGGCCACGAAAATGGAGAGGAAGGATGCATTTTTGCTTTCTTTTCTTGCCTTTGCTTATTCTTTAGCTTAGGAAAGTTAAATATTAGTAAGTAGGTAGGTTAGGAAAGTGAGAGAAGTGAGGATTAGTGTGGAGACTCTGCCGGAGAGAAGCGGTGATGGGGCCCTTCAGCAATTCTTTCCGTGAGGAGGTTCTCTCCACTATGAGTAGCTAGCTTCTCTGAGGTTGGATGTAATCTTCTTATCGCTATGTCTTTATTTTAATATTTATTTATGCATAAATCGTTCTATTCCTTGTTGGTAATTTCATTCTGTACTTAATGCTTGATTCTATTTGATCACTAGTTCCATGAACTTTAAGCCTAAGTGAGACTGGAAAGTAATCTTAGGATTTGAACTGAATGATTTTACTCATTACGTTACGTTGCTAGGAATAGGGCATAACGTTTGAATTGCATAAAGTACATGATTGTAGTTCTTAATGCTGGGGTATTTACTTCATATGTGAGGGATCGATATTCGGTAGATATCCTTAGAACTTGAATGCGAGGGATCGAGTCATGGTAAAATAGTGTGCATCAATTAGAATAGACGTTGATTTATGCTTGGTAATATTAATTGGATATAAAAGGATAAGAATGATGAAATCCAATCCCACTTTCTCATAGATATATTTCATTTACTAAAAAATAGAAATTTTACGTTACTTGCACCACTAAATGAAATTCCACTCAACCTACTTGTACATAACTATTGAACTGTTTAAATTCTATTTGGATTAACTGAGTAAGCTCAAGTCCTTGTGGAGACGATCTTATAAATTTTGAAACTTACAACGACAAATCGGTGCGCTTGCCGAAAATTTCTAACAGTTTTGTAGTAGGTGCCCAAGGAGTCCAAGTGGATCAAGAGAAAGTGAAAGCTATCATGGAGTGGCCAACTCCAAAGAATGTGAAAGATGTGAGAAGTTTCCATGGTTTAGCTAGTTTCTATAGGAGATTTGTGAAAGATTTTAATACTATTGTTTCTCCTTTGAATGATTTAATGAAAAAGATCATGAACTTTTCTTGGGAGCAAGAGCATGAGAATGCTTTTCAAACATTGAAGGATAAGTTGTCTAATGCACCTATTCTTGCATTGCCTAATTTTAATACTTCCTTTGAATTAGAATGTGATGCATCTAATGTAGGTATTGGAGGGGGGGTTTAATTCAAGATAAACATCCCATTGCTTATTTTAGTGAGAAATTAAAGGGTGAATGTTTGAACTATTCCACTTATGACAAAAAGTTGTATGCACTTGTTAGAGTTTTGCAAACTTGGCAACATTATCTTTTACCTAAGGAATTTGTGATACATAGTGATCATGAATCTCTTAAATATTTGAAAAGACAAGGTAAACTTAACAAGAGACATGCTAAGTGGGTAGATTTCAGTGAACAATTTCCTTATGTCATTAAACACAAGCAAGGAAAGTTGAATGTAGTGGCGGATGCCCTTTCAAGAAGGCATTGCTTGATTTCTATGCTTGAGACTAAATTGCTTGGTTTTAATCACATAAAGGAGCTGTATGTGAGTGATAATGACTTCTCTAGTATCTTTGCTTTGTGTGAGAAAGGGGCTCATCAAGGATATTTTAGACATGATGGTTTTTTGTTCAAAGAAAAGAAACTGTGTTCCTAAATGTTCTTTGAGAGAACTTTTCATAAGAGAAGCTCACGAAAATAATTTAATGGGTCATTCTAGGGTGGATAAAACTTTGGCCATGTTACATGAACATTTCTTTTGGCCAAAAATGAAGCATGATGTGCATAGATTTATTTCTCAATGCATTGTTTGTCATAAAGCTAAATCTAAATTCATGTCTCATGGTTTGTATACACCTTTACCCATTCCTAACTCTTCTTGGATTGATATCTCTATGAACTTTGTCCTTGGTCTTCCAAGATCCAAGAGAGGAAAGGATTCTATTTTTGTTGTGGTTGATAGGTTCTTAAAGATGGCACACTTCATACCGTGCCATAAAAGTGATGATGCTTGTGAAGTGGCTAATCTTTTCTTCAAAGAGGTAGTGAGAATACGTGGATTACCAAGAAGTATTGTGAGTGATAGAGACACCAAGTTCCTTAGTCATTTTTGGAAAACATTGTGGGGTAAGCTTGGTACTAAACTTTTATTTTCATCAACTTGTCACCCACAAACGGATGACCAAACCGAAGTGGTAAATAGGACCTTGGGACAACTTCTTAGATGCTACATCAAAAGCAATTTGAAATCTTGGAAGGAATGTTTTCCTCACATAGAATTTGCTTATAATAGAGTAGTTAATAGTACTACTTCTATGTCTCCTTTTGAAGTTTTTTATGGCTTTAATCCTTTAACTCCTCTTGATTTATTGCCATTTCCTAACACATCTTCTATGATTAATCGTGATGCTTTGTCTAAAGCTTCTTATGTTAGGAAGATGCATGAACAAGTGAAAGCAAATGTGGAGAGGAAAATGGAAAAATATGCCCAACAAGCCAATAAGCACAAAAAGCAAATGATACTCAAGGAAGGAGATTTGGTGTGGCTTCATTTGAGAAAAGATAGATTTCCTCATGAAAGGAAATCCAAGCTTCAACAAAGAGGAGATGGACCTTTTAAGATTTTGGAAAAGATTAACAACAATGCTTATAAACTTGAATTGCCTAATGAATATGGTGTTAGTAATACTTTTAATGTTGGTGATCTTTCCTTGTATGATGCAGGTCCAAATGAAGATATAAACTTGAGGACAAGTTCTTTTCAAGAAGAAGGGGATGATACAATCCTAAAACCAAAGCAAGTGAAGGAAGACTTGGAATTACTCATGGAGGCACTTCCTTTGGTGATTAAAAGGCCAATGACAAGGGCTAGGGCTCAAACACTCCAAGATCATATATAATCCAGCTTGTATCTCTTGGAGAACCATGAAGAAGGCAACAAAATATTGAGCTTATCTGTTGTAATCGATTACCAGTAGCCTATAATCGATTAAATACTTTGTATAAATGTTAGATTTGTAAATAGCTCTGCTGTAATCGATTATTCTGTTTTGTAATCGATTACATGGAAGTGTGAGTTCCTGTGATAATCGATTATTCCGTCGTGTAATCGATTACCTGGTTTTGGGAGCTCCTGTGATAATCGATTATTTGGTGAGATAATCGATTATTTTGTTCATGAGTCAGTTTCTAGGCTGATATGAGTAATGTAATCGATTACTAAGAGTTAGTAATCGATTATTTGGTTCAAAATAATCGATTACCATTCGGAATAATCGATCATTACCGTTTTTTCTGCAGAAGCGCTATTTTTTAGTTTTTAAGTAGCTGTTGGATAGCTTTCCTTGGAAGCTACATTTGTATTTCATTTAGTACGCATTTACATTCCATCAGCTTGTAGTTTCGTGGTCTATATAAACCACATCACAACAGATTGTAAGGACTTTTGGTTAAATGAAATTAGAATGCACTTTGTGTGTGAGAGGTTAAGAGTTATTCTCCCTTGTTCTTAGTGAAGAACTTCTTGTTTCTTATCAATAGCTTCTGAACTATTATTGTGATGATTCTTGCAAGACTTATTGGAATTCATATTCCATGGTGTCAATCCAAATCCACTTCTAATCTTTTTCCATTGTTCCAATTCTTAAATCACAAAAACCTCAAAAGTTGTCTTAAAACAGAGCATTTCATACTCTGTTTTTCTTTCCATTGAAGAATTGATTCCATTGCAAGGAAGATCGGAGTAAACAGGACTTGATTCAGTTCAGGAGTCCATCAGTTTACTTGAAGTTTTGTATGGCATTTATGAGAAGAATCCAGATAAGGAAAAGTGTAACTGTTTTTTATGAACAATTTTTCATTAGGCCATGGAAAATGTAGCATGATATTCCATTCTTGATTTTAAATTACTTACAAATGAAGATTGTGTACTGATGTAGGTCCTTCAATCAATGAATCAAATGGGTCTTCTTGTCCCAACTGGAGATATGACTACTGTTAAACAATTGAAATGGATGATTGATCTACAAGGTAGCATGACACCAGACATATGAGAAAAAAAGGTTACTTTTTAAGGCCGTTTTACTTTGCTGTAAATTTTCTAACCACTGATACTTACAATTTTTCATGTAGTGACTTCAAAGGACCAGTGGCTGAACACCATGATGAAGTGCATTGCAGTAAGATTTTCGTTTAGTTGTCCCAAGTATTGTATATATCAGTTAATATCTGACTGTATACTCGTGATTGTTGATGCATACCTCTTTAATCACTGATCCATTTTCCTTTTTAAGCTTGGTGCAGTTGGGTTTCTCAGTAAACCACTCTCTTAGGACAACCTCTGCAGCCATTATATACAATAATTAATTTCATACATACTTGATTAAGATTGTATGAGTGGAATACTAATTATTCCGTGCTTTTTATCTTACTCCTAATTAATTTTGTTGGTGCCATTAACAAGATTTTTTATTTGTTTTATTCAGTGTGCATAATCATGTTTTATAATCATCTTTTTATCTGTTATTATGAGATATATTTTATTCATAAAACTTATATGCAATTATGTGATTGTGGAGCAGAACCCACTTCCATATCTTCCTCGTTATCCCAAAAAAGGTTGTTGCTACGTGGGAAGCAAACCATTAAGCTTGTTTCACAGTCTTAATACTCAATAATTTCTTTGCTCTTTTCTCTCCTCTTTAATATTGATGTAAATTCATTTCTTATTAATCAATTCAATTGAAAGAAATAGCATACTTCCACTGTTGGTTTCTTCAACCCCCTTCCCTATCATTCTCACCCTTTTTATAAATAAGATTCCATTAAAAATTGCCAAAAGGTTATTGGTGTGGAAAGCCCCCTTCAACCCCATTCCCTATCATTCACAAACATAATTAATTCAATTTATATATATATATATATATATCATATATGCTCATTTGAATTGATTAATAGTACACAATAAATGGAAATTCTACTTTTTATTTTTTATTAGTAATATTATGTATTCAACAAATTTTATGAGTATTATTTTATTTTTTTCACTATCTCTGCCACTGCCAGTCTGTGATTGTTTTAGGTGGTATGCTTCTCTTGGGATGTATAATGTGGCTGTCAAGCATATGACAGAAATGCTGGTATGTTTCATGAAAATATTTATAGTTTAGGAACAATTAAGCATTTCACTAGTTAAAGCTGCTAAAACTGCTCCCTTACCTTAGCTCTAAAACTACTCCAATAACTTGAATTATTATTTGAAATGATTGTTGAAGTAGATGCATTCCATCAATTTAATCTGAGCATTCTTACACTTTTTCCTCCAAGACAGTTACGAATGTGGCTGCAATCACTGCCACCTAGATGTGGAGGACTAAGAGGAGAGAGGAAGAGCAAAAATTAATATTTAGAGCATAACTTGTTCCAGTTTCTGCATGCTTTTTCAAGTGCAAAATTGGTTTTTCTATTTTGATTTTTTGACAGCATTAGAGTTGTTCTAATCAATGGGGTTTCTCTATTTCGTTTCTTTTTGCAGATTTGATATAATTGAATATGTTCTCTGTGGGTCCCTGTTTCCTGTAGAATTTTCAATAAGTGATATTGTTAAACATTGGATTGGGATTTTCTCTAGATTTGATAAAGTGGAGGTAAAGGCTCTTACTAGAGCATAAACAAAGGTAAGCTTGATTGATTTTTGTCATGGACTGATGGCTTATTCAACTCTGGTGTCTCTTCATCAGTGAGCAATAAAAGTTTCTCTTTTAACTAAACCTCTTTGTTAGCAGGTTACAACAAGAGATGCAAAAGTATCTGTCTTTGAGGAAGATGATTCAGGTATTTGACATTGGGGATTGGAATGAAATTCTCAAAGGAAATTTGATGAGAAAAAGTAACCGATTCTCATTTAAATGCAGGATAAAGATATTCCCGAGGTCCAAAAGAAAATTGTTTTCTGTTTCAGAGTAATGTCTCATTTGTTTGTTGACCCCATAAAAGTTGAAGAGAGTTTCCAGATTCTGGATCAATTAAAAGATGCTAATATATCTGGAAGATTTTGACAACTCTTATTGATCCAAATACGAGCCTCCATCAAGCTCAAGCCTACCGGGTAAAATTATCAGTAGCTAATAGATATGCTATCGGGGGTACTTATTTGGGAAATCATGGTTACAAACTGTATGTGCACAGTGCATGAATCTATGAAGATATGAGAACTAAAACATTGAACTCAATGTTCAATTCCTGCGATGTACATCCCTTGTTAACTTGCCATGAATTTGGGTGATCATTTTCTCCATGTGTGTGTTTGATTTCAATTCTTTTTTGGCACTGTCATTAATTGCTACCTTTAATCGTACTGCCAATAGTCTATGACCTTCATTTGTTTTTACTTTTTTGGATATCAATCTGATTAATTATTCATTCATTCTGCCTGTGGGTACTAGCCATTGTCAACATTGTAATCTGGTGCTAACCTGCATTACATAATGCATATTGTTTATAACCTGATCTTCTTTAAACACAAACAATTTAATGTGATTCAGAATATGATATTGATACGTCTGTCTATGTATCTTCTTTTCTGAAGCCATTATGAACATTCCTTAAGTGCCAAATGCCAATAAGATGAACTGCATACATTCAGTTCAATAATTCCAAACAGATATTTACTTTTAGGGGCCTATGATAAGGAGCAAAATTACAAATTTCAACATTTAAAAGATAATCTTATTGTTATGATTCTGACAAACATTGTCTTACTTTTTTATTTTCTTGTAAAGAAACAAAGATGCTCTAGCTTGTAGTTTGTTCTTTACTGATTTTACCTATTTATTTATTTTTGTTTGCATGATGATTTGCTTAAAATACTTGGAGAAAAACATAGTCTCTATGAGTTTCTGAATACCTTCTCTGTGAAGTGCTCTTATTTGCTTTTTAACAAGGAGCATGTAAAAACAATTCTTTTAGAAATAATAGCTAAAAAATCTGCAGAAAATGCTCAGCGTACACAAGCTTGCATGAATATGTTGGTGGTAAGAACATGTCATGCGGCTTTTTTTTTTGCTCTGTTATTTAACATTCATCTATGAATTATAAACAAATACTTCATAGCTTTTGCTTATAGTGATTGCAAAGCAAGAATTTATGTCTTTCCTTGATATTGGTTAATTGGAATTGTGACCTTCGAGTCATTGTGTCTGTCAAGTGCTAATCATTCCACATGCTTAAGTTGTTAGGAGAATGCCTAGGAATGGTGAAAGCCCTTCAAGGTCAGTGTGAACAAAGCTCAAACCTGCCACTACAGTGGGGCACCGGGGTGAAATTTAATTTAATGTGACTAGCATTGAACTCTTAACCTTGGAGAGGCTTTGATACAATGCCATAGAACCAATTCATCCTAATTGTTTAAGCTGATAGGAGAGGGCCCAAGAATGGTTTTCATTAAGTGTCACAAGTTATGTTGCTTTTTATTTTTTAATATCTCTCCCCAATAATTTAATGTTGTTCAATTCTGCTATGAAGCAGTGCTATGGCTTGAGTCACTTTGGACATGATAATTAAGAATAATAGAATAATAATTTTAACTACCGGGTTGACTTGTAAATTGCAGATAATTGCTCATTTCAGTCCATTGCTCCTTCATAGCAGTGAGGAGGAGATGGTGAATTTACTGAAAGATAATAATGATACAATTCAGGAAGGTGTTCTGAATGTTTTAGCAAAGGCTGGTGGTACTACTCGTGAACAACTAGCAGTCATATCAAGGTGCTACTATTAAAATTGTTAACCTTTTAAATGCATTTTCTTGTATAATTTTCTCACAATTTATTATTCTGGTCTTTGGGTAGGATAGATTATATTTGTACTCATGAGATCACCTAGGCTTATTTACCCTTTCCTTTTTCCATCTTCTAGCATTTTTTTTTCATTTGCAATTGATGTTGGTTACATCTTATAATAATTGTTAGGATATTGTGTGAATGAAATGGCTGCTCACAAGCCAGCTTTTAAAGCTCTTGTAAGTTTCCGTCTATCGCTGACAGTTTCTTAGAGTACTCTTGTAAGTCATTGTATGTTTATGGAATTAGCAGTTATCAAAGGTAGGGGAAATTCCTGGCAATTTGCATAGGTGCTTTTCTTTCTTGTAATTATTTGATTTTTGTTACATGCTTCTGGTTCCTCAAGCCTGCAAAATTGTTGAGTGACAATGATATACAAAAAGGTTGAATGAAAAGCAAATCACTGCTCTCCTGAAAGTTACTTGTCAAAGAAACTTAATGATTATGACAATGTTTTTAAAAAAAAAAAAATAGTTACACACAATATCCTAAAGAGGCATACTTGGATCTTGTTGCTTGTGTGAGTTTTTACATTTATCCATATGGATCTTGTTGTTTTCCCCTTTAATGGTATAACTATCAATGATTGGATTGAAAATAAGGGGTTATTTTCTTTCTCTAGCTCCTTCACATATCCTACTTACAAGGTCAAGTGGGTACTTATAAGGAAAGTGACCAATTTACATTTGGAGGCTGCAAATCTTGATGAGGATGGGACTGTTGAGTTAGTTGAGCATTCTTTCAAAGTCATATGTTTTCTGGTTTTTGGTTTTATATAAATATTTTTTGAAATATGTTTTACATATGACAAGACCAATAAGTGAGGTTTGCTGATTGCTATTCAACATTATTGAATTATTTGGAAGCTTTTTTTGTTAGTGGTATTTTGCAATATTATTAGTAGCAGTAGTGGTGGCCCCCATAGTAGCATAGCAGAGTGACTCATCGCCAATTCTAATTGATTGTAGTGTAGCACTTCTCTGTTGTGGTCCATAGTGGTCGGCTGACTACTACTCTATCATGAGTCAAATTCCTTGTTCTGACCTCCTTAAGATCCACACTGGATGGAAGGAAATGACAAGAAAAAGACTTCACCAAAACAATATCTTTTCTTCAATAAAAGAAATAAAAAAAGTCCAATTACATTCTAAAGCTCAGTTGTTAAAAGAAGACCAAAAGATGGATTTCTAGCCTTCACCCTCTCCATGACTGTTATGTCTTATACCTTTCTTTATAATATAAAACTGTAGCAGCTCCTTAATATTTATTTTTCCGTAGATATATTACTTATTCAAAGGAGGAAGAAGCAATTTGATGCATTCAAAATGTGCATGGAAAAGCATTTGTAACTTTGGAGTTGTATATTTTTTATTGTTGAAGCAAAGAAAAGCATTTGTAACTTTGTAGGACTAATTTGTATTGGCATTGATGGTTACAGTTGAAAAGAATACATGTTTGTGGACCACGCTACTGGCCTCAAGTAATAGACTTTACCCCAGAAGGTAAACATAAACTATTATGTTGTGATCTTATAATGATATGAGGCTTTTAGAATTATATACTTTTTAAATGAGTAACCCCAATTATGCATTTATAACAGATAAACGTTGGTGGAATTTTGGAGACAAGAATAATCCATTTAATTATGGTATTCTTTTCATCAAAAGAAAGGTTGGAGCTTGTTCATATGTTGATGATCCCATTGGGTCCTAGTCACTGCTGTCACGGGCAATGCACAAGGTTGAAATTACGTAGTGTATGATACTGCTACACATGTTTATATAGGTATTAAAACCCACTTTATTTGTTTGCTTGATCTAGGTGTTTGGCTTGACAAGTTTGAAAGCATCTGATACAATCATGGACATTCGTAGTGGATCTGATTCTATCACAATTGATCATTTGGTTGGTACCTTCTCATCTGATCTTAGTTTGATTGCTGTTGCACAACTCTGTTGTGACCCCTCTTAGTATAATAGGTAAGCTCATATTTCTAGATTGTTTTGGCATTCATGTTCTGTTTGATCATGTTTTTACTGTTTCATTCTACTTGTTTGATTTATGAAATGTTTCTTAAATCTTTTGATGAATAACTGGTCAGATGTTGTTTAATGAATAGTTAATAGTTTAACAATAAATAATAGTTATTACTATTATTATTTTTATTGTTGTTAGGTCCAAGATAGTCATTTCAGCTATTACTATTATTAAATACTCTTACTATTATTAGATGAATCTTTTTTTTTTCATCTATTATTATTATTTTAGAGTGATTTCAGCTTTATTCACAGGCATTTATTTTTCCATGATTCATAAAGTTGGTTATGTGGAGACTCCAACAATTGCTTTCTGTTTTCCTAATTTTTATTCTAACACTTGTGTATCACTATATTAGAGAATATATTCAATATCTCAGCCTGTTACTTGCCTAAAGGTCAATGTGTTCACGAATTTAAATTGTCTCTATGCTATTATGAGGTGTTTTCTAAGGTGAAAAGGGAGGCAGTTACTCATCAATCTCTATTTTTAACATATGTTGCTTTCTATTCTACGAAGAGTAGCTTTCCTGCACCATATATTTCCTATAGTGATACATCTTCAATAGAGTAGGTTATACCAATTCATCACTCCAGCAGCTTCACTATTTCTTTTACTACTTCATCCCAAAATAGAAGAAATCAAACTTTACGAGGTGAAAGCTTTCTTGTTGATCGATGTAGGTTTTGTATGGTTAGTTTTTATAAGAGATGATTTGAGACATGGAATGCTATCTGACCAAAGGCATTGTTGTAAATTATGAGATGCAGAAAGTTAATACATCATTTTTTCTTGTCCATAATGCTATATGGTTTTAGATTCTCTATGATTGCAGGTTTCAAGTTTGGTTCTCTTAATGTATCCATGATCCTTCCTAGTAATATTAATTTTAACTATAAAAGGTAAATACAAATGACTTAATAGTTTAGACACCATTATAGCTTGAAAATGGTTGAAGTATCAGTTGAAATTATTGCAATCCCAGCAGTTACTAGAAGCATCTTATATAAATTGGCAATATTTACAATAAGCATGTGCGAAGATTTAAGCATTGTATAGAACTTCATTATTCTAATTTCATGTGATGGAACTTAGAGGAAATTTGGGATCTTGCCTTTTGTTGTGAATGATATTTCTATGTTTAATCAATTAAACATAGCATTATTGAGAAAGACAAATTTTCTTACAAATCACTAAAAGTTTGTTTTGTTGTAGATTCCTAACCCACCTTCAGATATGTTCGAGGCTTAGAGTTGCGAAAGTTTGCCTTTGAATTTTAAATAAATCTTGGATAGCTTTAGTCTTTGCAATTGTTACACCTTCTGCTCTTTATTTTTCTATTTTAGTTAGCTATTGCAATTCTATTCATTCATTTATTAATTAGGAAAATTTCAACACTGCAAAAAGCCATTATGTTGTAAACAGGCTCAATGCATTTGAATTAGTTGTTTACTATTTAGGCCATTATATATTGATTCATTTTTAAATATTAAATTTTTTATTTTTAAATTCCCTACATACATATTATTTTTTTTTTTAATTTTTTTAAAAGAAACATTTCTAAGATGGTTCTTGGTTCTAAGAAGAACCGTCTTAAAATGACCATATTCTAAGACGGTTTTACTAAGAATCGTCTTAGAAAGTGAGGATACAAAGAAGGTTATACAACAATCTTTGAAAATGATTACTTTCGACGACGCTCACTAAAAGATGGTCGTACAACAATCTTTGTATGGGGTATAGAACCGGCTTTGAAATACTATTTTGTACTAGTGATATATATATATATATATATATATATATATAACAATTTACTTATTAACTTATATCCTTAACTATTACATATCATGAATTATTTTAGACTTAACTATGTATTATTAAAATTATTATTTGTTGTGAAATATATTTTAAAGTAACTAATTTTAAAAAATTGTATGAGTTGTAATATAATATTTTATGTTATTATTTTTTTATATGTCAAAATTTAATGTTATTACTTAATAGATAAATTATCAAAATTAACATTTAATTATTAAAGTTATATAGTAAATAATATACATAAAAAGAACGAAATAAATTTTTAATTATATTAATATTATTTAATATCTAATTCTAATAATTAAGAATTTATTTCGATATTTTT
>PYAF01002793.1:43113-57778 GCA_007407185.1 Glycine tomentella
AATAATAATAATAATGTACTATTAATTGTTTTCTTGCTAATAAATAATTTTCAAATAAAAATATTTTTAAAATTTATCATTTTACTTTATTTTAATCTTAAATATTTTATAAATACATAAATACTATAATAAAAACATTGAATATTATTTTAGTACTTCTTAAATTTATGTGATTATTAGAAGTAATGATTTTATATTATCTGGTTTTTTTAAAATAATTTAGAATATTTTATTTTAATTAATAATCATGCATATAGATTAAGAAAATAAATTATTTTGTATATATATATATATATATAAATATATATAAGTATGTTTTATTTTTAATTTATATATATATATATGTATAAACTTCAATAAAATCACATAATTTTAACTAATATCATCAAAATGAGTAAAATATCATATCGAATTTAATTTTAATAATAAATATATTTAAAAATTACTAATTATAAACTAAAAAAATTCAATTACATGTAAACATTGTTTTCACAATTTAAAAAAAAAAAGAATACTCAAATATAAATAATTATAAATTTTTATTTAATACATTTTCTTCATGGAATTTATAAATTTTATATAAATATTACATCACTATTATTACTTTGGGGAAAGAAAAACATGATACATTTCTATAGACATAATATTTTTTAATATAATATTTACTCAAATGAAAACATAATTAATATTTTCCCTCAATTTTAATGTTATTATATTTAATATGTTACTAAATACTTAAAAATTAATAATTTTATTTATTTACATATATTTTAAAAAGAAAGATAAATATAAATAAATGAGATTATAATTTAATCAAACTCGTACCAAGGTTTTAAATCTAGTATATTACTGTTCTATGCTTGCTGGTGATAGTGTGTTGGAATTGTTCTCAAGTCACTGTGACTAATATTAAATTATAAAATGAAGCTTGAGGTGTAAATTTTTTTGGACATAGCTTGAGGTGTCAACTTAGATTTTAAAAAAACAGATAATATAATTAAATAAAAAGAAAAGAAAGATAAATACTTACATTATTAATAATATGATGTGGGAAAAAAAACAAAAGAAAAATGAAAAATGACTATGAAATATATGCATGGGGTGTTTATAAATCAAGGAGTGTCTAGATAATTAATCTAGAGTATAATTAATAGTTTAACATTTTTAAATATTTCATTTGGTATATAATGGATGATTCAAGTAGGCATGATAAGTGAACCTGTTTTCGAGGGGATCGACTTGAACCTGTTCTAACTTTAACGAAGAAAAATCAAATTGATCAGAGTTGGAATCGGGTTCGAATTTTTTTCAATTGAGGAAGTCGGGTTGGGGATAGGGTCAGATATGTTAGTCCCTATCTTAGACCCATTGCTATTCTGATATAATAAATATTTTAAGTTATTATTATAATCTTACAAATTTAATGGATTAATACTTGTTTTATGCATGAAATTATTGTTTTCCTTATAAATAATTATTTATAATTCTTACTTAATTTTATGAGCTCAAAAAATAAATGAGAGTAAGTAATTTTTACTTAATTTGTTGTTAAACACTTGAAATTTTAACCTTGATAAATAAGGAGTCATGATCACTATTTCTTTAAGTTATCCAAAAATAAATAAAATCAAACAATTTTTATTTGAATTTTTAATTTGGCATATTGTAATAGATTTAGTCTAATTAAGAAAAAATGTTATGTTTTTTTTTTATTTTTTATGAATAAAAAAAAAAAAGAAAGGATGGAAAGCAAGACGGAGCTAAAAAAAATCCAATCCCAAATAAAAATGAGAATAAATCTAATTTTTAGATCCTGAAAGAAATTAAGCGCAAGAGCATAAAGAACTTGGGGGAGTCGGAAGCAAGTATGCAGTGAAGTGACTAAATCTCGCCCGCTGCCCTCCCATTGTCATACCTAAGCCTAAGAATGAAATTTGTAGTACGTTATCTTTATGAATTGATGAAAAGGGGACGTGCATGAGTTTCTTAACCATTAAGCTAAATCTCCAATAACATCCTTGCGTGTCCAATTTCTAAATTCTAATGTATTTTATTGCCTTACCTTTCTACTGTTAATCATTTCCAAAAGTTGCCACTTATTCTCCTTATTCTACTGTTCTCAACGTTAGAAGCTATAATTTCATCTTTCCGCTCTCTTTTTTACTTTATTAGACATCATTGCTTAGGAAAATGGATTTAACAACTTTTTCTACACTTTTTATTACACTTCGTGGGAGAAAAGTGCGCTTTAATTTGGATGCTTCTAGTGTGAAACTTAGTCCCAAATGGTTCACCGATGGACCACTAATTTAGGAGTGATCAATTCGTAAAAATAATTAAAAAGTAGAAAGTTAAATATTATATTTTATTTTGTTAAAAATGTTCATTATACTTGCATATAATTGTTAATGTGAATATTATAAATACTTTTCTAGAATAATTTCTATTTATCAAATAGTAATCTTTACTAATAATTCTATTAATAAATAAATGTTTAAGTATAAGATATAGAATTCTTATTGGATTGGAAGTTTTTTTTTTCAAATAAATAATTATAATTTTCAAGAAAATTGTCTGTATCAATGAAAATAATGATGATAATTTCATTTTTATAGTTTTCTATATAAGTATTTGCTAGTGATTTAGATAATAATAGTTTCGATAATAATAATTACAATGAGTATAATCTCGATAATAATAATTTCGATAATATGTTTAACAATATATAAAAGTTTTAATAGTGATTTTTATAATAATAAAGAATGAAGATTGAATAAAAGTAAAATTTAGTAAAAAAAATGAGAATTGAAAATAGATAAAGGTTCATATAAATGCAATAAAGTAAACAAAAACAAATTTCATTAAAAACTAGAACCAGACGAATACATATACTACTAGAAAACCAAAATCAATGACGAAGGTTTGTTACGGAATATAATCCCTTGCACTTATGAACTATTTAAGTCAATTTGTGAGAGATATTTTTCCTTGACACTGAATGCATAAATATATTTTAGTGACGGGACTGTGTGACACAACTAATACCTCTCTAAATATCCAAGAGAGACTTTGTAACAAAGTTAATATAAATTATTATCGAGACTGTTTCTATACGTAAAGAAATTTTATCGTCACAAAGCATCCATCACAAAAGTTCAAAATTATTTTATGACAAAAATTATCATGAATAAACCACTTATAAAATATATGTTGGTCACACATTTGATTGATATATTTAATTTGAAAATATATTTTATTTAGCTTTATGGTTATATATATTTGAACTTTTATATCTTAAAATTATATAAAAAGAAGTTAACTACTAAAACAAATGGAAAGTTAGAAGTATTTAAAATTTTAAAATATATTAAGTTTTTTTCATCATTCTCTAGTGTAATTTAATTTGGAAGTCAACTAATTTTTCTAAAAGTAAGTATGAATTTTTTAATTTGGAGTTTTAAATGTTTAATAATTAAGTAACTAATAATTGACTAATAACCCATTAATAAACTCAAATTGAACTAGTAGGTTAAGGAAATGAGTCAATAACTCTTTCTTTATAAGTTTAGCTAATGATTCATTTTTCACATGGGAGTTTGATGTATACCTATTTCTAAAGCAGTCAAATGAGCTGAGTGAGCTAGACTTGAAATTTTCATAGGTCATGTTTTACCTGACTTGACTTAGCTTGGCTTATTGGTCCATTGGCTGTGACAAACTTGCATAATTTACTTTTCTTAAATGTATAATAATTTTAAAAGGAAAATAAAAAATAATAATTTTGGGCAAAAAATGATCGATAGTATTTAGGCTTAAGAATTTACTAGCTCGGCTTCGCCCTTTTGGTTGGGCTAAATTAGTTTGATTTTTAAGGTAAACCTTTTTAAAGTCTAGATTGGTCTTTCTTAATTAGCCAAAAAGACTGGACAATGTTTAGACTAAGAATTTATTGGGCCAACTGATCCATTTTGGTCGAGCCAAATTAACTTGATTCTTTGAATGACTCATCAGTCCAATTTTGACAACCCAACACATGCTTTTGTTTTCCTCTATTTTTTTGCTCATATTTTCTGAAAGTATGGTGTGCTAGAAATGATTGGTAATGTCTTAGGTGTCAATTTTGTTGGCTTTAACATTAAATATACAATTTTTTTGTATGTCCTTTTGTCCTTCTTCTTCTCTTTATGGGTGTGCACTCCTCGATCGCCGAACCTAAAAGAGATTAGGTTTAAGGATATTTTCTCCACCTGCATAAATATAGATAAGGTTATAGAATGCACAAATGACTTTATCCCATATGAAACATATTGGATTAAAGTGGTTATTGAAACAACATTAAGCACAAAACAAAAAAAGAAGTAAAAGTCAAATATGATGAGGATGTTTATCTAAGTCTAGGATAAATTATAAAAGTCTTAATTATCATAGTAAATAAAATATTTTAATTTATGCTATACACTATCAAACATTAATTGAAACAAACACACACACACATATATATATATATTAACAAATTTATATCAATGTATAAATTATGAAATTTTTAAAACGAAAATGTAAACAAATTAAATATATAAAAATATTTTATTCTTGTATCACATGAGTACCAAATCTATTTTAATATTTTGACAATATTTATTGTTATATTCTAATAATTTTATTTTAATTTTGAATTACAAAATGTTTACATATTTTTTAAACTTTATGTAAATTAATTGTTATAAATAAAATTAAATAGGTAAACATTAAATAATAAAATTACATTACATTACATAAAACTACATTGTTGCTTGCCGTTGCTCGCTACCGCGGCGCTGTTGGTCACTGCTTGCCACTGGCGACCACTTCCTTCCACTTGTGGACACTGCCTTTCCACCGTTACTGTGAGTTTCTTTCCTTTAGCTTCACCGTTCTTTCGTTTTTACAAACGAATGGAAAAATGCGAGGGTTTTGTCATAAGGATACGTGAGAAGGGGGTTTTGTCATCTAAGGCCTCTGCAAAAATCTCCGATCTCATAGACAAGGGTTTCAGTGTTGCGACACTGAAATGGAGGGTTTGATGGGGCTTTTTATCGGGGTATTGCTGTTGTGGAGGGGACCTTGCTTTTAGATAGTTTCTTTTTCTGTTTATAGTGTTGATGTTTATAGTTTCATTTTTTTTTTGTTTAGATATAATCTTTCCTTGTGTTACGGATAAAAGATATCTTATCTTTTGTCCTATTAATTTAAATATTTAAATCTTCATCAAATCTGTTATCAACAGCAAGAAGATAATCACCAAAAGATAGAAGATATAATTGATATCTTTCCGTTATCAACATCTCCACATATCATGGAAGAAGATATTGGGCTTCAGTCATCGGTTACCAAAAGTCCAGGTTAGAATCCTATAACTACAGTACATTCCATGGTGAAAGGTACACACACAATTCTGACCCTCTCTCTCCATTCACACGGCACACACAGCACCCCCATTGTGCTTCTGCTGTTGTGATCTTCTTCTTCTTAAGTTGCTTCGTCTTCATAAGCTTCTTAAGGAAGAGAGAGTCTGATCCTACATCAAATTCACCCAACATCACGTGTTGGACACCTTATGTTCTCTTTGAGCAGAACATTGGCGCCGTCTGTGGGAAACGATAAATTTTGAATCCCACCAACTCACAATGGCCAACACCAGAAGGCATCCAGTAGCCAGGCATGGAGAACCGCCCAGAAACCTGAATCAGGATAACATGATAGTGGAGGATGCACTGTCCCACACGACATCCTCCCCGGCAGAACCAACAGCACACGCGCCGGTCAACCCTCCGCCCGAAGAGGAACCGATGAACTCTCAGCGTTTCATCCAAAACGCTCTCCAGTCATTGTTGGCCCGTATAGAGAATCTGGAGAAGCACTATGAACTCCAGCGACAGGAGGATATCCAGCGCCTGATCACTCAATTGGAGGAGCGCGATAATCGTCGGAGAGCGGAAGGAAACCGACAGGGTGCCCATCGCATAGAACACAGTATGAACAATGAACACAATACGGAACACCCAGGAGGCGCCAGGAGATGAAGAACAGAGACTTCGGCCCATATTGGCGGAACAAGCAATAAGGACCCGGCCGATCAATCCGAGCAAGGGAGGATATCTCGCTCCCATAACGAGGCACACCACCCCTCATCGGCCGTAATACCGGACTCACTTGCGCAAGGACCGATAGGGAGAGTCGTTCGCCTTCCCGGGCAAGGCGATGGCACATACCGAAGAAAATATCACCGGGGCCACCAAAACAATAGCCCGTTCATTGATCGAATTGTGGACGCTCAATTCCTGGAAGATTTGATGGCTCGTTCTTGTCCAAATACGACGGGAGCCAGGATCCGCAAGTGCACATCGATGAATTCGACATGCAGATGTGTGTTCGAGGAATTGACGAACCCATCATCTCAAGAATCTTCGCCACCACGTTAACAGGAACAACCCAAACCTGGTTCCACTCCTTACCGCCCCGATCCATTTGTAGCTTTGAAGATTTCGGTCAAAGATTCTTGTTGAATTTTGCGACGAGCAAAAAACAGCCGAAATCCGAGTTTGCTTTGGGGAAGATAGACAGCGGCCTGGAGAAACATTACAAAGCTATCAGGATCGGTTTAAAGAAGCCGCGCTGCAGGTCCAGGATCTGGAAGAGAGAGTACATGTGCATCTCATCTCAGCCGGACTCGACGGAACATCCCGCCTGGCTAAATCAATATACAAGGACCCGATAAAATCCCTGAACGAATTCAGGGTGCGATCCAAAAAATACCTAGAGCTAGAGCAGATGGAGATAGCTAACTCGGCGCCGAGGAAGAACAAAAAACCCTCGTCGCCAACAAACCGACGTCAGGAGAATCAGCAGACCGGGCAGTCTAGTCGGCCACCCACAAACCTGCTCACTGGCCGACCACCAAGAGGCAGTTCTGACCCTCGTTTCAGATCCGGGAGATACGAGCTGAAATACGACAAGTACACTCCGTTGAATGCCCCACGCGGTCAGATATGGAAGGAAGTGGCCTTCACCGACATGAGGAAGGTTGACCGACCGCCTCCAATATTGAGGAGAGAAGGATTGGATTACTCCCGGTACTGTGATTTCCACAATGCCCCGGGACACACAACCGAACAGTGCTGGGAGCTTAGAGACGCCATAGAAAAATTCGTACGAGAAGGCAAATTACGACAGTACGTCATTCGGACTCAGGGACGCCAGGGTAAGAAAAGAGCCCAGCCAGAAAACAAGCCACGGGAAGACAAGAAAAGCAAGAGGGACGAAGAATTTCCCGAACCCGAGTTCGAGTGCAATGTCATCACGGGTGGAATGGGAGGAGGAGGCGATTCGGCCAACCAACGAAAAAAGTACCTCAAAGAGGTGATGTCAGTAAGAGACCGACCGAAGTTTAAGGAAAGCTCCAGAAAAGCCGACCCCCCGTTGATTTACTTTACCGACGATGACCTGCAGGGGGTGGTGCCGGGTCATGAAAATTAAGGTATGCCTAGCCTCACCGCCGGTCCTATCCAAGCCCGAGCCGGGCGAAACGCTCATCGTATATCTGTCGGTAGGAGAGGAGGCTATCAGTGCGGTATTAGTCAGAGAGGCAGATAAGACCCAGAAGCCGGTGTATTTTGTAAGTCGGACCCTCAAGGGGGCGGAGTTACGTTATCAGAAGCTTGAGAAGGTGGCCTTTGCCTTATGACGACAAAAAGGCTCAGCCCATATTTTCAAAGCCACACGATTATAGTTCGAACGAATCAGCCCATTCGGCAAGTATTACATAAGCCAGATCTAGCAGGAAGAATGATGAGTTGGGCCATTCAACTCTCCGAATTTGACATCCAGTATGAAGCCCACCACGCCATCAAAGCTCAGGCCCTGGCCGACTTTGTAGTAGAATAACCCCGACGTCGGCTACCCGAGATGAAGGGGGGATGTGGAAAGTGTACGTTCGTCTAACTCCAAAGGTAGTGGAGCCGGCGTAATTATCGAGAATCCCGAGGGAGTATCCATTGAGCAATCACTACACCTCAATTTTTCGACCTCCAATAATCAGGCGGAATATGAAGCACTAATTGCCGGGCCAATACAGGCAAAAGAGTAGGGGGCTTCAAAGGTTAACGTCTTTACCGACTCACAGCTCGTCTCTACACAAATTGAAGGGAGATATCAGACCAAGGGACCGCTATTGGCCAAATACCTGGCCAGGGTAAAGGAGATCATGACAGAATTCGACGAGGTGGTAGTCGCCCATACCCGAGAGAAGAAAACGCTAGAGCCGATATACTATCCAAGCTGGCTAGCACGAAAGGAACGACCAACCATAGGTCGGTTATTCAATAGGAAGTCGCCCAATCAGCGTGCATCATGATCATTCTAACTGACGACGACTGGAGAAGACCCGTCGTCAATTATTTAGAACATGGCATCGTCCCCGATGATGATTTAGAAACAAAGAAACTAATTAGAGATGCGGCAATGTACGTGATAGCCGACGGAGAATTATACCGACGAGGCCTCCATACCCCGCTACTATTATGTCTAAGTTCAGACCAAGCCGACTAGGTACTTACTGAGGTGCACGAGGGGATCAACGGCCAGCATATGGGAGCAAGAGCACTGGCATTAAAAGCATTGCGTGCGGGATATTTTTGGCAGACTATGAGGGCGGATGCAGCTAATCACGTCAAAAAATGTGACAGTTGCTAGAGACACGCGAAGATACTACTGGCCCCACCGTCCGAACTCGGCCTGATCACTGCGCCATGGCCGTTTTATAAGTGGGGCATGGATCTCTTGGGACCATTCAGAGCCACGGAGGGACAGATGAGATGGTTGATAGTAGCCATCGATTATTTCACCAAATGGATCGAAGCCGAGCCCCTCTCTGTTATCAGCTCGGCCCGGGTTCAAAAGTTTATGGAACGGACCATAATAGCAAGGTTCGGAATCCCAGCAGAAATTGTGACCGACAACGGGACACAATTTACTGACAATAAGTTTAAGACAATGACAAACGGCCTTCAAATTAAGCATCACTTTGCGTCTGTTGAACATCCGCAGTCTAACGGTCAGGCCGAAACGGCTAACAAAGTCATCCTCGACGGGCTGAAAAAACGAATGAATGAAGCCGGCACAAATTGGGTCGAACAGTTTTATTACGTCCTATGGGCATACAGAACCACGATCCAGACATCCACCGGAGAAACCCCCTTCAGGATGACGTATGGGTGCGATGCCATGATACCAATGGAAATCGGTCAACCATCTTGGAGAAGGCAACGCGTAATTCAAACAGAGGATAATGAAAAAGCATTGGCGGCCGACCTGGATATGATAGAAGAGGTCCGAAACATAGCACATCGCCGAGATTTATGCAGCAAAAGCAAGATAGCACAAAGATTCAACAAAAAGGTGAGGGCGCGATCTTTCGAAGAAGGCGACCTTGTGCTCCGACCGGCCGACATCGGAAATAAGAACGCTCGAGAAGGAAAATTAGCGGCCAATTGGGAAGGACCGTACCAAGTTATCCAAAACATCGGACAAGGAGCATACTCGTTGCAAACATTGGAGGGAAAGCAGATCCGACGGACATGGAACGCGGACAAGCTGAAGAAGTATTACAGTTGATGGAAAAGCAGCAATACTAGTCCATGTGTTTTCCTTTAGTTGGCCGACGGCCCGTCATCGGAATCATGGACGCCATGTCGTTTCCCTTTGATTGGCCGATGGGCCCGTCATCGGGATCATGGATTATTGCCTCATCATGTGTTCCCTTTTAGCGGGATACTTAGCTCGTCATCGGGGTCACAAGAGGACATTACATTGGGATGTATCACGTTTCTCATTAATTGATTCGGGGATGTACAACCTGTATAAATCGGTCATTGAGATCGTGAAAATCTATAATCTTCGAAGAATATTAATAAAATCCTTATTTCAAGGAACCTCTTTATTGTGCACAAGATTTTTTAGTCGTTGTTTTGTATTACGGTCTTGACCAAATCGGCGTAACCATTTAAACCAGGTGGATTATCGGCTCGGCCCAAAGAATTACATCTGTATTAGTTACAAATGCAAACAATTGAGATGGGAACATAATCCCAGAATGCCCGACCAATGGCCTCGGCTAAACGATTAGCCACTGGAGCTAAAATATATAAAAGAACGCCCGACCAATGGTCTCGGCTAAAGTAAACATTGGGAAAACCCCAAAATCACGTCTAGAGACCGGTTAACGATCTCGACCAAAGATGGATCATCGGTCATCGAACCCAAAAACAGCATAAAGCAAAACACGAACAGTGGTTGAAATAAAAAAATAGTCAGATTGACGATAGTTGTGCGATGTCAAATAAAATAGAAATTGTTCAACAATTACAAGAGAAACCGGCATACTGGTCCTTCAGTCCTCCCCGTCAGCCGGGGGTGCAATATCCTCCGGCGTGCTCTCCGAGCTTCCTTCCTCCTCTTCACTCTCGGAAACTGTAAGCAGCTGGCAGTCCCCGACATAAGATCTGAAATGCATACCGTCGGTGTTCAAGCTAACACCAGGGTTCAAGAAACAGAGCTGGCTCACGGCATTATCAAATGAGGCGGAAATGGACTTCTTCATTTGAGAACGAACAAGGACGAGCTCGCTCACAAGCTCTTTCTCCTCCCTGTTCTTCTTATCATTAAGAGCGATGAGTTTGTCGCAGTGCTTGCGAATTTTGACCGCCCTGTCACGTGCTGCAGCCAGGTTCTTCTCCAGTTTAGCGATGATAGGGTGGGAGGATTCGGCCTCTACTTGAAAAGCCCTCAACTGAGTCCGAGTTGCATCAAGTTCGGCAACTAACCTGGCCTCCGATTCCCGAGAGGCATGGAGCTCGGTAGCCAGTTTAGCCGACGATTCATGAGAGGCCTCGAGCTCGGTGGCCAGTTTTGCCGCCGATTCTTGTGCTTCCTTAACTTCGGCTTTAGAAGCCTCCAACTCCCCCACTGAGACCGCTACACTAGCCTGAGCCGAGTCTAACTCCTGCCGAAGCTACTGAGTTTCGACCTCAGAGGCCTCAAGTTTGGCAGCAACCTTACACAACTTCCTGTTCAAAGAAGATAAACTCCCAAGCAAGGTAGCAGTCTTCAAACAGGCCAGCTGCATGGAATCCAGCTCCTCCAATTCAGAGTCCGAAAAGATAATCCCCTCTGAATACCTTTTGGGCGCTCGAATGGCTTCAAAGAGTTCTCGGGTCACACCTTGGTTCCAAAGGCAACGGGGGGCTAGTTGAATATACTCCATGGCCGACCCAATCATTGGGATAGGCCGAACATGAGCGTCCTCGTCCATAGGCTCGGCCACTAGGGGAGAATGAACGCGATCCTCTTCGACCAACTCGACTATTGGAATGGAAGTCGAGATGGGAATGTCGGCCGAAGTGGTGGCTTCAGAAGCAATGGGAATATCGGCCGAAGCTGCAGCTTCAGAAACGACCTCCTCCACCGGATCGTCATCAACCACGATAGTGGCCACAGTCACCGGAGGGTGCAGCGGAAGAGTGGAGGCGGCAACCGGAGTCGCCGGAGCGATAGAAACCGGAATCTGATTAGATTCACTAGCGGAAGTCCTACCCTTCCCGTCGGCAAGACGGCGATTCTTGCAAGACTTCAGGAGGGCAAGATGGTTTGGAATGCGAGCCGAGTCCATTTCAATTGCTGCACAACAAAGCAGGAGAAACATTAGAAAAATAAGGAGAATAAGTAAAACTGGCCGGAAAAGACCCAAACTAACCACATTGAACATAATAGTTTATGGATGCCAAGTTCCTAGAATCTTTGCACGATAGTATCCGAGCCGCAGAAGTAGCCTCGGAATCCGACAACTGAGTCTCATCGGTTCGATAGGAAGCAGAGGGGAAATCATGATGACGGAAAGACCAATATAAGGGGAATCTCCACGATCCCGGAGAGGAATTAGAAGAACTGGAAGGACTTGAGAAAAAAGGACATTGGCCGGGGATGGCGACGACTTTAAAGAATTTGTCTTTAAAACTTTTGAAAGAGTCAGCAAATAAAGCAAAAGGCCGACGGTCAGAACCACGGTCGTTCCGACCACGGAAAGAGGTCCAACCTTTCCGATCGGCGGGCTCCTTACCTGATCGACTGGTTTGAACAGAGAAAAAATAAAAGAATAAAGGGCAAGTACAAGAAACTTTAAGTTTTTGACACAGAATTTCAAAGGCAAGCATAAAGGCCTAGCCATTGGGGTGAATTTGGGAAGGGGCGACATGCAGGTGGTCTAACACCCGCATTTGAAAGTCGCTCAAGGGAAGTCAGATCCCTACCCTGGTAACTACCTCACTATAAAAAAGAAAGAAATCGGGATCATCGCCCTCCCAGATAGAACAAATAGGTTCACCCGGACGGGGTAGGCAGACGGAGAATTCCTCAGAAGTATTGAGAGACAATTGGGAAAGGGCTTCGGAATCTAAAACCGAGGAATATTGCAATACTTCATGGGTCATCCATGGAAACCTATTCGATAGGACGGGGGAGACGGTAGTAGGGTGAGACCCGGTTGTCGAATCCTTAACACTTCCGGCACGAGAGTCCATAATTACCTACGACAATAGAAAAACAGCAATTAGTAAGAGTACCTGGACGGTGAACCGACGAAGGATTAGAGATTGACGAAGTCCGGGCTGGTGCGGACACCGGCATGCTAACATCTAATGTTGGTGGCGGCACATCAGGGAGTCTGGGAACCTTGACGGGATTATGACGACATCTATCTAATAAATCATCGGCCTGCCTATCCATATCTATGCTAGCTAAATACATAAACTCTTCCACACATTTTGGACAAGGCTCATACCGGATTGTAAATTGTAATTGGGCATAGAACCATCCCTAGGGGCAGCAATTAAAAGAGTAGGAGATTTAGGGGGTGTCCTAGACCCTAATGAAAGTAGGGCAGACCTCTGTCGCGAGGAGGAACCTAACTCAGAGGACCTTAAATGAGAACGACTAGAGGGGTGGGAAGTTGGGGACTGTAAACTGTTAGGGGCAGAAGGAACCTTAAGCAGAGATTTTTTCTTCTCCTCCTCAGATAAGGATAGACCATAAAGCCAGAAGGCAGCGCGAGGGGGAATCGTCCTACGAATCTCTGCTTCTTCCTCAGGGGTATATTTCATGATGGAAGTGCTACAATGTATAAGAACTGGGAAAATAAAAGAAGCAAATGGAGTTTGCAGAAGGGTACGAACTAAGAGAAGAAAGGGGGAAGAATGCAGAACTAACAACACCAGTACTATTCTGAACCCAAATAGAAAAATAAGAAATGATAGTGAGGACGGAAGAAAAAACACCTGGAAAAGAGAGGATGGTCGAAAGGAAGCAGCAAGGGGCAAAAGCTCAGACACGAGAAAGAACGCAGCACAGGGATGCGAGAAATGAGGAGCAATATGAAAAATGAAACGATAATAGGAAATGAAACGCTACATACCCATTAGGTGAGAAAGTAACTGTCGAAATTAAAAAAGGAGAACGTGGGGATAGTAACTGGCAGGCATTGAAAGACGTGGAAACGGCGGTTACGTCATTACTGCAGAAAAGGGATGATTAAAGCGTGAAACGACACAGACACGTGGCACCCCAAGAAAGGACGCTTTGTAGCTCAACGATCAGGGCTAGTTATCAGTATCAGCGCAAGTTGCTGGAAAAGACAGAACGTAGCTCGACACTGATATGGCCGGCAAACCCCGCGCATGGTCATCCTGAACAATGTCGGCCCTATATATGGTCGGCTCCGGATGGAATCGGTTACGCTTACACGGGGTCGGCTTAAAAATTCCGTCATATGAAGTCGGCCCAAGGGTCTCACTCATAGAAGATCGGCTAAAAGTCTAGTCGGACCTTTACACATCCCGGTCATCAAGAATCCTAGATAACCGGGCTGAGGGGCATCTGTTACGGATAAAAGATATCTTATCTTTTGTCCTATTAATTTAAATATTTAAATCTTCATCAAATCTGTTATCAACAGCAGGAAGATAATCACCAGAAGATAGAAGATATAATTGATATCTTTCCATTATCAACATCTCCACATATCATGGAAGAAGATATTGGGCTTCAGTCATCCGTTACCAAAAGTCCAGGTTAGAATCCTATAACTACAGCACATTCCATGGTGAAAGGTACACACACAATTTTGACCCTCTCTCTCCATTCACACGGCACACACAGCACCCCCATTGTGCTTCTGCTGTTGTGATCTTCTTCTTCTTAAGTTGCTTCGTCTTCATATAAGCTTCTTAAGGAAGAGAGAGTCTGATCCTACATCAAATTCACCCAACATCACATGTTGGACAACTTCTGTTCTCTTTGAGCAGAACACCTTGTAAAGGACTATAATTGCAGCTCTTTCCCCTCTTTCTCAAACTCGTAAGGTGCATGTAACGGCATAAGTATATGTGATGAGTCACTATTTATCACTAATTACTCATCTTTTTGTACTCATTTTAATCCCTAACTTGTGCTTAATTGTTTATATTTTGCATTGTTTCTCATTTAAGATTTAATTAGACCAATAATTCGGATTTTAATTAATTTGGATTATTTTAAGTTTAATTATTCTAATTTTTATTTACAGGGCAGTTTAATAATTAAT
>PYAF01002795.1:0-22986 GCA_007407185.1 Glycine tomentella
CACGCGTGACACTCCAGAACTTGCTTCTTTTATTATTTATTCTCCTCTTTTGACCTGAAATTGCACAATTGGTATTGAAATTAGATTTAAACAATAAAATACTAAACTCAACTAATTCTAAGCTATTTACCTAAGTATTTAATCAAATTCTAACCTAAAACTAGACTAAAAACAAGATGTGTTTGCAACACATCATTATACATGGGATGGAAGATGATTGGTTTAAGAATTTTAAGCATCTTTGGAGAGGGAAAAAGATTGCTTAGAATTTTTAACTATTCACGGTCAGTGCATTGATGGACCCATGTTTAATACTTCATAATTGCATGAAAATAATATAAATGGTGGCAGTAAGTACGAATGGTACCACATTGCATTTGAGAGTTGTGTCAGGTGCATGCATCATTCTAAGCATAATTGATTTGAATTTTGGAAAACGTTGATGACTAGTTGTTGAGCATGTTGAACTGATTGATTATTGAGAATGTTTGTGGTTATTGTTGTTGTTTTCTTGCTAGTCATTGTCATTTGGTGCTTGTTGATCTTGTATAATAGACCCACCCTTGCAATTTTGTACCGTGTGGTTGGTACCTGTGATTATCACGAATGTTTGTTCGTGGGAGCAGATGAGCAACAATAGGTGATTTTGGAGGTAGATACTTTTGTTGGAGCCGTCAAGCAGACGTGATAACGTTGAAATTTATTTTGGGAGAGAGTTGTATTTTGTTATCAACTCTTTCTTAGTTGGTTTCCTCTTTCTTTTTGATTGGGCATGTAAAAACTGAATTATGTTCTAATATGTGCATGACATGTAATGGTTTAATATATATATATATATATATGTAAATATTTATTTACGTATTTATGGGTTTTGATGAATGTATTATCGCGAGAAATTTACCCTCATTTTCATAATCAAATTAATAAAGTTTTCGCTTAAAATTTGAAAATTATACGTTTAGAGTAGTGATATCGTAGCGACGAGGCATGTCGTTAAAATATGAACTTGGTAATGTAACATTTTCATGTTTAATACACATTATAAAAAAGAATATTCTCATGTATTGTTTATTCCTAGAAGTATATATTACACATGGGAATGAAAGTTATTTTCTAACATAATTTCCTACCTTCCTCTTATTCTACCTTATTTTATTATATACATTTTTGAATTGAAATTAAATTAAAATTATTCCAAACAATGATTAGTAGTTATCAAACATCTTTTGTAACACCTTAGAGGATATTATTCCTAGAGGTACATTCTAGTCATCAAAATGGATAATCTAAATGTATATAATATTATTACTCAAGAGTATCAATGTTAAAAGAGCCTACATTGTTCCTTAGTAAATGCATCATATACATAAAAAGGGTAATTCCCATGTGGAGACCCTATATGTATATGCCAAAAGAATACATGTAAAATCTTTGAAAAGCTAGCCCATCAAGATATTATTAATATACAAAACATAATATCCGCTATGCCTTTTGTCTTCATCCATCAAACCAATTTATTCTGGAACATAAACATTAAACTATTGGACAAGGTCTAAGTGAGTGTTATGCATGCAAAAATATTATTTATGACATTTTAATGGTGAAAAATCTACTGATGTGGCTAACAATTTTAGAAATACGATTTATGACAGTTGTAAACTCCTAAAATCTAGAGTAGCATGCAATGTTTTAAAATAAATTTTGGAGAGGTTTTCAACCACAAAAAATCCAATAAAGCAAAATAAAAAGAAATGATAGAAAATGACTCTCACTTCCAATACCCAATTCAATTTCTTGATATTCAAAATCTCTTCCTTATTTGCTATCAACCTCTTCACCACTATTCTTACTTCAATAAATTCCACTAAATAACCTCCTCATTTGTCACTTTTATTTCTCCTCCAATTCCACCCCCATGTTTTTTTGTGCTCTCTTTCTCCTCCTTATCATTTTAACTTTGAAGTTTGGTGGCTACTACCACAACCAAGATGATGAGGTTCCATCTCATCTTCTTCATGCATGTCTCTCTTTCTCCAACTTGCTTTTTCTCTTGCCCATTCTTTTTTCAAGTCTCCTTCTCATGCTCTTTTTCTCTCCCTCCCCTGCTCCTCATCATCTTGTCATGATGAGGTTTTTACTTGTTTTGGAACTAAGGTATGATAACTTGTAACTAGAATGTGCAAACACAATGTTTGATTTTACTTTACTGAACTTAGGGGATTTAAAATTGCTTAAAAAATTATCTTAAAATATTACTAGATAACCTAAATTTTGGGAGTTTGAAAATGTCATAAATTGTATTTCTAAAACTATCAGACAATTTTGTAGACCAATATTATTTATTTCAAAATTAGATGTTTGGAAAATCACTTAAATTCAAGTGACTAAAAAATTCACTTTTCTATTTGCGGGACTAGAAAAATCATTCTTAAATTTAGGGGACCATGTGAGAGAAATCATGTGAAGGACCAATAATATTTTAAGTAAGATTACTTACTTGTTGAAGACATGATTAATTTTACGAGAATAATCTGCATTGTAAGAGTCCTTGAAACGGAGAAGGCAAGTCTTCCTTTACTTGATCACACGCTCCAGATACTAGTATTTTCAATGGGGTAATCCCAGTGTGCAATTGAATGTCACAATGGCAAAGAACACCTAGTCACGCTAGTTATTAACCCTAGGCATCTCCCATCATGGGCCGAGTGTAGACTCACATTGTTTCCTACGATGATCAAAATTAGGTGTCCAAAAGTCATATGTGAGCTTAAGTATCATAAAATGAATCATAACATTAGCCCTTTTCATAAACACTACTAGAAAATAGGCTTTGGTTCTTATCGACTTTCAACATCGATTTTTAATCGATGTTGAAACCACTGACGTTAAAAGTATCAATGTTAATATCGATTTTCAAAAATCGATGTTAACATACACTACACAACATCGATTTTTAAGAAAACTGATGTCGCATAATAAGAAATAAACCAAAAAAATGAAGGGAAAAAAATGAAAAATCAACATCGATTTTAGGAAAACCAATGTTGTAGAACACCTGACAACATCGATTTTAGGAAAACTAATGTTGTAGTACACCTGACAATATCGAATTTCCAAAGAACCGATGTTGTGTTCCACACAACAACATCAGTTTTCCTAAAAACCGATGTTGTGGTCCACTCACAACATCTATTTTCTAAAAACCGATGTTGATGTATGCGCCAAAACATCAGTTTTAGTTTTCAAAAAAACTGATGTTGTTTTTTGTTAAAAAATTAATATCCTTTCTATTTTTTTAATATTACTCAAACTTGCAAAATAAAAAACAGACCAATCTAGGCAGTTTCATAGTAAAAAAGTGTATATTGTTATTGAATAATTAATATCAATTATAAGAAATAGTTAAAGAAAACAATAATTTCAATACATAAAATCATTTACTATAACTGATTCTAATTAAACTATTTATACAATTGTAAAATTCCTTAAACACTTAGTGTTTCTTTTTTAAATCTGAGATAAAATCTTGCCCGTTAAATGCGAATTTCCTTTAATCTCTCTAGTTCCAATGGTCTTGGATACTTAAAATACTGCATGATATAATCAAAAAAATAACTTAATTAGTATAAATAATAACAGGTATAACAAATAAAATTAGTTTTGAAGTAACAATTATCATTTCCCAATTATCCTTGGAACCTCCTAGTACTATCGTTGACATCCAATGCATAACATAATAGTCACACTCGTTGCTTCCTCTTTGCTTATTACACTAAATTCAATAAGATATTCAAAGTTAACCAAAAATTAGTGTACACAATAATAAATTTAATTTTTAAGACATCAATCATTGTTTAAATGACTTATTCTAACTGTAATCCATTTAGCAGTAGTCTTGGATTTACTTCCTTGAATCTCATTGAATCCCTTCAAAGCACTATTTAAGAGAAACATGCATGCATATTGTACAATTAAATGTTGATGTCTTACAATTGATAAAGTAAATATCTTACAAATTATAACTGACCTGTTAATAATTCATTTTAAGTAGTTGTCGGGTTTATTGTGCAAGGAACAGAACCAGACAACAACGTTGTCCTTAGAACATATAACGACCAGTTGCCAATGCGCACTACATTGGAAAAATTAAGTTATTATAGTGCAAACATTATTTAAATTGGTTTGTTCAGTTTTACTTACCCATTCAAGTAGGTTGTTAGGTAGACATCTCTATGTTAATTCTGCATCCATCTCTTAATATAATTCTCATATTCAAATTGCAATTGCCCAGAGCTTTGTATGGATTGTGACTCAAGGAATCAATACCCAGAGGCATTCCTCGATCACAAACTCAACTCATTCATATGCCTATTGTTGTTAAAACAAAGAAAATTATGCATCAATTTAAAACAATCAGTTATGTAATGTAAAGTGACTTACATAATCCACATTTGTATAACAGAGATGTTGAGAAATTGACCACCATGTGTCATTTTAGAAACATCTTCATGCTTTATGTACAAGGGGTCATCATCATTATACACCCTAAACACAAATGAATCCCATGGCACTTGCGGGCTTGAGGAAAAGGTGCAGGATCGTCAATGTCATCTGGTATAGGGGATCGTCATCAAGTTCATCTACAAGTTTCGCCAGTCCCTGTTTATCCTACACAGTTAATAAACATAAGTCAATGAAAATCAACACTTTATTTTTAACAAATCCTTTTTTAATAATAACAAACACAACAAAGGAAATACATGTTGTGAAAAAGGCTGTACAGGATGTGGTGGCCAAGCAAGGAAGGTGTTAAGGGTCTACATCATTAAATGAACCTCTTAAGTGGGTACAGGGATGCAAGCATTAGAATCTATAACTTTCTCAACATCGACCTTCACTTGATCATTGGCCAAAGGGACGTTGAGCAGGGAAAATTGTCATCAACATAAACCCACACCTGTCTGATGCACCTATGTCTAGGTCGTACGCCGAGGGGTTGACACAAATTCCATTTGTGCTGACACAGGTAGTAGAAGGACCAATCTCAAACTCAAGAGGCGTTACAAGTCCCTACAATTGCATCTAGGACTGCATCTGGCTGAAGGACAACATTAGTTGTTGAGACCTTTTTTCAGTGATTGACTACTCTAGCTTGTCCCTGATTTTCTATGTCAGCTTCTCGGTAGTATTTTTTATTAATCAATACAACTCTTCTGGGTTGATCAACATTGACATGTGAAAGCTTGTTGAAGCCGGTCCAAAGTATTGTTTGATCGTGACACCGGCTCTAGCAACACGGACACGACTAGAGTACTCTGGTCACCCAATGGCATCAGTCAGTACATACTGATGTCCATGGGCAACAAAGTTGCCTTGTGTTGATTGCTCTTCAATGGAATCCTACAATCATCAAAATATTTGAAGAGTTTATGGACTATTGTTGTTATTATAAAGATTGACAATTTGCTTTGAAAAAATAACTTACAATCATATCTGCAATTTCGCGTGCCGCCTTAGATGTCATGTCTCCTGTTTTTTTTGTGCAAGCCATCTTCCACTTCACGTGTCGTCTAATGGAAGATGGAGGATCAATGATTGATCTTGTGATCCCAAATTGGGCTAATTGCTCCAATCGTTTCTTTAGTTTCCTCCATTAACTTTTCTTCTAGTAAATCATAACCCCCACGAGACAACACGTGAGGGGCAATGTTTAGTTTCTAGATGACCTAAGCCTTGTTTCTAATATGTTTTTACAATTACAATCAGCAACTTGTCAACAAAATGTGCTTGAAAATAATGCATAACTGTCAAATTCATAAACAATGCAAGTAAACTAACCTCCCATGAAGGGTCTCTATGACTTTGACAAAATTGGTTAAACTTTTCTTTGCTGATACTGTACTTCACACAGACAGTGTCGTCATCCTCCTTCTTTCCTTGTTCTAGAGCCCATTTGGAGGTCAAATATGACTTAAACTGCCTTCATCGCTCTCCTACCGTCTTAAGGATTTTCTTCTTTGTCCTTTGGTCGGCGCTTCTGGAATATCAAATTCAGCGTGCGATACAAAAAATACATTTAATAGTTAGTCAATAATATTCAACATTTTACGATTTTTAGTACAACCAATTACAATAACATTCAATATTCAATTCAAATACTTGAGTGTCCTCCTAAATCAAATCCTTTTTGAGCTGTAACAACTTCTTTCCAGTTAACAAAAGTAACATCCGCCTTGTCCCAACTGGTGATCCCCAAATATGTCCTTAATTTCTTCCTATGGGGACCATCAGCTTTCTCAGTGACAGAATCCACATGAACCATTGGTCTCTCCATCCTGATAGGTATGGTAACCAATGATCTGAGTCGTGTTGCTTTTTTAGTCTTCTTTGACGTAGACAACAAAGGTGCTAACTCAAGAGGAGGTGGGGAGCTCGGTGGTGTAGTCATGTGCGTGTTAAAAAACAACATTAATTAAAGTCAACTCAAAAGTATAGTAAGTTATGTAATTGTAAATGTGGAAACAAGTATATATAAAAAAAATATTACATTAAACAATGTAAATTAATTCTCCTTCATCGTCATCATTACGATTTGCATGGACGTCATCAACTTTTTCTTCTCTGTTGACGTTAGGCATTTGTGTTGAGAAAGGAGTGAGACAAGTATCAAGTGTTGAATCATCATCTTCAAGATTAAGACCAATGGATTTTCCATGTAGAACCACTGACCACCTTTCATCACAAGGATCTTGAACATAAAACACTTGTTTAACTTGCTCTGCCAAGATGAAAGACTCATTTTGATAAGCTAGTTTCTTAATATCTACCAAAGTAATTATCGGTTCGCACACCGATATTGTTATCAACCTACTTATACTTGAAGACACACACAATGAATTTAACATAATTAAGCTCCCAGATTTCATCACGACTCCAAAGTAAGGCATGGACACCAGACGAGGATTGTCGTCATGTACAGTAGCAAAGTATTGGATTTAGCCCTAAGACTAACCCCACTGTTTTGCATTGTACTCTTGTCGTCTACTGACTTGGTGTAGAGGGATTTAGGAAAGTCTTGTTATGCTCTTTCAACACCCTATTCTTGGTCATTTTTGGGTTACTTTCCTTGACTAAGGCTTTATGACAAACTATGTATGGCAGGACTTCATTACTGTTATTCAGTATATACAAATGAACTTGTTACAATTCCTCTAGACCTGAAGTTATAACATGTAGCCCTCGTGAACCCTACCTCCTATTCTCTCGTCATACAGAGACTAGGGAAGCCCAACAGGTTTTGCCTTTTCAATGTACTTTGAACAAAATTTAATAGCTTCTTCTGCAATGTACCTTTCAACCATGGATGCTTCAGGACAGTGTAGATTCTTTGTATACCCTTTTAAGATCTTCATGTATCGCTCAACCGAGTACATCCACCATAAATAAACGGGATCACACAATTTAATTTCCTTGACCAAATGAACAATTAAGTGAACCATGATATCAAAAAATGAAGGAGGAAAATAAATCTCCAATTGACACAAGAAAATACCAGTCTCGTCTTCCAAGTCATCTAACTTTACAGGGTCAATCACTTTTCTACAAATTACATTGACAAAAAAGCACAAGCGAATTATGGCATGCCTTGTTGGATATAGGGAGAACAATAAGAAGATGAAGCTTGTGCCTCAGAAGGAAGTTTTGAGCTTTTTCACATGCCTTGAAGATTGTAATTCAAAATTAAGTGTATGAGAGAAGCAATCTTTTGACCCTTGCATTGCATACATATAATCATTAACATGCTCACATGTTTTGCATTTAAAAGTATCAAAGCTATTCATGTTTTTAAGAGAAATCAACAAGTAATGATTAATGTTTTTGGAAAAATGTAATCTTACTGTTTTAATCGATTACACAACGGTTTAATCGATTATTTGCTTCATTTTAAATCTGGAAAAGCTTTGAAGAACAAATTAATCGATTACATGACTCTTGTAATTGATTGCATAGTGTAAAATGAAAGTTATGCATTGCTCCGTTAATCGATTACCATTAATCGTAATCGATTACATAGGCTTATTCAGAAAAACATGTTATGCGTTTTGATTACCCGTTGTCGTATCGATTCAAAACTTATTAAACTATGCTAATTCTGTAGCACATGATTAACCAAGGTCAACTCAGAGACACGATCAATATGGTTCTAGTTTCAATTCACTAATAAACAGTTGAGGGTTTTTGTCAAACAGTTTGCATGCCTTCAATAATAATTGCAGAATTGTAGAAAAATGTATAAACTAATGCGAATTGACAAGAGGTAATGTAAAACAGATTAAAGAGCATCAATCCAATTCACCAACCAAGCAATGATAATTATCATAGTTCTCAGCTAATGATTCTGTTATGAAAGTTCATTCAATTTCATTAGAAGCAGTTCAATCGAAGTAACTCCTAAATTAATTGAAATCACAACCTAATTGAAATATCATTCAACTAATCTGTGATTAAAATTCAAAATTAGGAAGTGAATCCATAACCTAATCCTTTTTCAATCCTAAACACATTCATAATCATGAAAACTAAATGGATGATTGAAGAAGAAAGTGAACATTCACATAGAATTTGAAATACTAAACTAGAACTCAAATTCCCTTTTGCTTGGACTGGATCCTTGGATTGATTGATTGTTTAGCCTCCCATGATCATCATCAATGAAAGCCCCATGAAATTGGTGCACAAAAATGGAAGAACGGAAAACGAAAATGAAGATGAAGAACAGTTGAGAGAAAATAAGAGAAAGAGTTTTAATTCCAGAAATTTCTAAAGTGTAATGTAAATTCTGTTTTTGCTAAAATGAAATGTCATATTTTTCTCACTAATTCACTAGCATATAGTGAATAAGTCAGAAGGAAAGAATGGACCATGAATAGGCCCATCTACTCTAATTAATTATGCTATTTACACCAATAAAAATCCAACTCGCGGTCCAAAATTCAAGTGTAGTGATTCTGACTTCCAAGCCTAAAATGACCCTCCAAATGACAGAATTGGCCTCGGCTTATCTCTGACAAACTTGTATATCTTTTCCTTATCTTTCCAAGGATTACTCATATGCTCTATTCAGAGTTTTGTAGAGCTCTGTAGGTCCTGCACAAGGAAGATAAGTCAAGTGAGCATAAAATCCAAAAATAAGCAACAAATAACAATTAACCCCACTTGCTTGCCTAAGACAAAAACTGAATTAGAATGAGAAAATAAAAGTCCAAGAGAAGTCAAATAAGCTAATAAGAATAGAAAAATATTTAACTAAAAACACCCAATCAATTACATAAGCCAAAAAGAAAACAGGTTGTGCTACTTTAATCGATTACCATTCATTGTAATCGATTACTTAAGCCAAAGAAAACAATACTTTGCTGCTTTAATTGATTACAACTTGGATTAATCAATTATTCTGTTCGTTGTAAAACCCAGAATGAAGCTTTGAACACTTTAATCGATTAAGTGACAACTTAATCGATTACATAAGCCATTTTAATCGATTATGTGGCGTGTTGTAATCGATTACAGTCTGTTGCAAAAAGCTGTTATAAATAGGATAAAGGCTTGTCTTGAAACTTAACTTGAATACTTCAAATTTTCTAAATACACATAAGCTTTCACAAAGTTAGAAAGTGATTTTCTGGATTAACTAAGTTCTTGTCCCACTCTTTAATCTTCATGGGTATTGAATGATTTCTTAGGCAAGAGTTCTCAAAGAAGTTTTGGAGAACATGTTCTGAAATTCTTTTTCTACAATTCAACTCTGATTGGTAAACCACTTGCACTCATATTCATTGGATCATCAGGTTGTTTCTCTCCATTATTTCTGGTTGTAAACTTGTTTTTGTAATTTTGGTTATTTTAAGCTATTGTAAAGAGTTCTTTGAAGCTTGTGCTAGAGTAGAGTTCTCTAGTGAAGAATAGAGTAGTGTTCTCTGGTTCTTGATCACTAGGAGTCTAATAGGATTTTAGATTTCTATTCTTTATCTAAGGTTGATAAAGAGGGATTGTTGTAAAGCTTGTAAGAACTGAAATTTATAATAGTGGAACTCTAATATAGTGTTGATTAGAAGAAACTGGATGTAGCTTCTCTTGAGAAGTGAATCAGTATATATTCTTGTGTTGATTTTCTATTCCTTAATCTCTACTAGTTATCTTGTTCATTTGTTCTTGGTTTTATTATCATTACTCAACAAGTCCTGTTTTGAGCAATTGATTTCTTTAGTTGAGTGATTTGATTGATTAGAAGTATTCTTGTTTTAAAAGTGATTAAGATCTCTAATTTTATAAATAAATTTTAAAAGGTCAAGTTTAACCAATTCACCCCCCTCTTGGTTATTATGGGTATTCCTATTAGTTTCATGTCTTACTTTGTTAGGCAAAATGTCTCGAATCGCCACAACTAACAGTTGTTGCATCAAGACGTGACAATCATGAGACTTTAAGTCAACTAATTTTAGATCTTTCAACTGCACAAGGCTCTTAATATTTGAAGTGTATCCCTGTGGCACTTTTACACGATGCAGACACTGACAGAAACTTGTCTTCTCCTTTCTTGACAAAGTATGACATGCTAAAGGCAATATTTTGTTACCATCAGACCTTGGATGTAACCGGTCACGTATACCCATCTCAGCTAGATCTTAATGAGTATTCAAACCATCCCTTGTCTTGCCTTGAATGTTAAGAAATGTGTCGATGACACTGTCGCACACATTGTTCTCCACATGCATAACATCGATACAATGTCTAACATCTATATCAAATCAAATAATATCAACCTCTTCATCCATATATAAGTTTTACTTGTCAGCTTCTTTTGGGTCTTTCCAAATGTAGTATTGATGTCCTCAACCCACTCAACAACCTGCTGACCAATTAACGGTATTGACGCACTTTCATACTCTTGACTTCCATTAAAAGCTATTTTTAAATGCCGGTAAGGGTGATAAGGTTTCAGAAAATGTTGATGTCGAGTGTATACTATTTTTCTTCCATGTTTCAGTTGTACATAACTCGTGTCTTCTTGACAGATAGGGCATGCACGATGGCCCTTAACACCGTATCCACTCAAATTCCCGTATGTTGGAAAGTCATTAATTGTACAAAATAGCATTGCACGCAACTTGAATGTCTCAGTTTGATACCCATCAAACATGGCAACCCCCTCGTCCCATAACTTTGTCAAGTTTTCAATTAAGGGACAAAGATAAACATCGATGTCATTTCCTAGTGTCTTAAGCCTGATATCATCATAGATAACATCATGTATTTTCTCTCTATGCTCAATCAAGGAGGCAAGTTGTAAATTACGAGCTTAATAGCCCATGAGCTGTGTTGAGTGCTTAAACTTCCATAAGGATTCATTCCATCAGTGGCAAGTCCAAGCCTAAGATTTCTTGCCTCTTCGCCAAAATCCGGATACAAACGATTAATCTTCTTCTACTGGGTGGAATCAGTCGGATGACAAAGCATTCCATCGCAGTTTCTCCCATCTACCTGCCATGTAAGGTCTTTTATGTCATCTCCATTAGCAAACAAACGCTTAAACCTTGGAATGATCGAAAGATACCATAACACCCTTACTGGGGGGCCTTTCTTTGTGATTGCATCACTACTACACTCGTCATCATTCTTCATTTTGTATCGTCATACCCCACACCGGGGAATTTTTGCATTTGTTCAAACTCATGTGTATACAGTGTGCAATCATTAGGGCATACATGCATTTTCTGATACTTCATACCCATTGGACACAATATCTTCTTCGCCTGATAGTAACTTTTTGGCAACGTGTTTTCCTCTGGAAGCATATAATGCACTACTTGAAGCAGTGAAGTGAAGCTTTTGTCACTCCACCCATATCTGGCCTTGGCATTAACCAGACTTAACACCACTAACAATAGCATCAAAGACTTCTTGCACCCCAGATACAAAGGCTTTTTTGAATCACTTTCCAAGGTATCGTACATAGGGACATGTGCTTGCTGAAAAGACTCTTGTCCAAGATCATGAATCATATCCTCTAATTGATCTCCCATTTCTACATCAACCGATTCAGTTTTGAACCCCCTCTGCATGCTTGTCAAATAATTCTTCTTAATCCCATAACACAGAAGATGTTCTCGTATGTCATCTAGTACTTGTTGTCTCCCATTCAAACAATTCATACAAGTCTTGCAACGTTGTCGTCACGACGGGACGATGATGGAAAAAAATAGAGAAGGTTTTCCTAAAAAAAGGAAAACTAGGGGACGCCACCAACATTTATTTAAGGAAAATGTCAAAAAAACCAAAAAGATAAGGAATGGTCAACGATTTTGTTGGATATAGGGGAGCAACAAGAAGAATGAAGCTTTTGACTTGAAAGAATGTTTCGAGTTTCTCACATGGGTTGAAGTTTGTAATTCAAAATGAAGTGTATGAGAGGCCAATCTGTTGATATTGCATTCACATAATCATTTACATTCTTAGATGTTTTCATCAAAGTGTCAAAGCTATTTCGAAAAAGAACTAAATGGGTAATGTTTTTGGAAAAATGCAATTCTTTTGTTTTAATCGATTACACATCAGTATAATCGATTATTTGCTTAAGTTTTAAATCTGGAAAAGCATTGAAGAACATTTTAATCGATTACCAAACATTTGTAATCAATTACATAGTGTAAATCAAAAGTAATACATTGCTGCTTTAATCGATTACCATATACAGTAATCGATTACACAAGCTATCTTGAAAATCATGTTTTCACTTATTTAATTGATTACCATACATTGTAATCGATTACATAGGCTTGTTTCTTAAAGACTTCACTGCCTTAATCGATTACCAAATATTGTAATCAATTACACAAGAGGCTTCAGATATAAAACTTCACTACTTTAATCGATTACAGCTCAGTTTAATCGATTATTTTGTTCGTTGTTAAACCCAGAATTCAGCCTTGAACACTTTAATTGATTAAGTGATAATTTAATCGATTACATGAGTCATTTTAATTGATTATTGGATGCGTGTAATCGATTACAGTCTGTTACAAAAAGTTGTTATAAATATATCTAAGGCTAGTCTTGAAACACAACTTGAATACTTCAAAATTTCTGAATACACACAAGCCCTCTCAAAGTTCCAAAGTGATTTTCTGGGTTAACTAAAGTCTTGTCCCACTTTTTAATCTTCATGGGTTTTGAATGATTTCTTGGGCGAGAATTCTCAAAGAAGTTTTGGAGAGCATGTTCTGAAATCTTGTTTCTCATTCCACTCTGATTGGTAAACCACATGCACTCATGTTCATTGGATCATCAGGTTGTTTCTCTCCATAATCTTTGATTATAATTTCATTTTTGCAATTTCTGTTATTTGATGCTATTGTAAAGAGTTCTTTGAAGCTTGTTCTAGAGTAGTGTTCTCTAAGGAAGAACAAAGTTTCTCTTGTTCTTGATCATTAGGAGTCTAATAGGGTTTTAGATTTCTATTCTTTATCTAGGGTTGATAAAGAGGGATTGTTGTAAAGCTTGTAAGAACTGGATTTTATAATAGTGGAACTCTAATCTAGTGTTGATTAGAAGAAACTGGATGTAGCTTCTCTTGAGAAGTGAACCAGTATAAATTGCTTGTGTTGATTTTCTTTATCTCTATCTCTACAAGTAATCTTGTTCATTTGTTCTTGGTATTATTATCATTAATCAACAAGTTCTGTTTTGAGCTATTGATTTCTTGTGCTGAGTAATTTGATTGATTAAAAGCATTCTTGGTTTAAAAGTGATTAAGATCCTTTGACTTTGATTTTATAAATAATTTTAAAAGACCAAGTTTAAACCAATTCATCCCCTCTCTTGGTTATTGTGGGTATTCCTATTGTTTTCAGATTTGAGATAAAGGATTCGGGAGTCGTTTACGCATGAGAAAGGTGTTTTCACCTCACGCGTCCATCTTGAAGATAACAATCTTTAATCGAGTGTGCTAAAAATAAAGTGGAGAAACATGAATTATGTTTGTTATATTTTGTTTATTAAAAAAATATTTTTAAGAAAAGAGAAGATTTTGTATGTTTTTTAGTGTTTTAGGTCGATCAAAGGTTTGCCCTCGCTCCTATGTATCGCCAAGTGCAATGAAGAAATCAAACTTACGTAGTTCTTTGGATAGAAAATAGCTTGTGTGTTCGGTTGATTTTATTTCTTTTCAAAAGATTTGTTTTAATTGTACGACAAAGTGTCGTTAAAGCATTGGACCTTGAAACAATATTGAATTCTAAGAAAAAATAGAGAGAATCACTTAGGGCATTGGACCTTGAAGCGATCTCGAGTAATGTGTAATTTTTGTGAAGAAACATGAGAATTGAGTGATCATTTATTTGAGTATTTTTAGCCTTTTAGAAAAGATTTTGGATTTACGAAAAAATCTGTGAAGTTAGGCAAGTCGGAGTCCCAGCATGACATTCACAAAATTTATCCACACATTATTAAAACACCACCAAGCGAGTCGGAGACTCAACTGAAAACAATATGAACACACACACAATTAACCAAGAGGGGGGTGAATTGGCTAAAACATTATCTTTAAAAATTTCTTTAAAAACAAGCAGCGGATTTAGGATCGTATCATAAGGACACCCTTTTGAAAAAGAAACTTTCAGTCAATCAAGACTTATCCTTCATAGAAAACAATAGCAGAAAAAGTTTATTTGTTTGATCTTGAAATGATTATCCTAAAGACTAGCAATCAATGACAGAAAGATGAGATTAAGAGAAACTATTCAACACCAAGAACAATACTAGTTCACCCCTCAATAAGAGAGGCTACATACAGTTTCTTCTAACCAAACCTTGGCTAGAATTCCACTATCAACAAAATCTGTTCTTTACAAGCTTACAAAAGATCACCCTGTATCAACCCTAGATAAAGAACTAAAATCTAAACACCCTTTAGACTTCTAATGATCAAGCCATAGAGAAACCCTTCTCCACTCTTCCCTCTAGATAACCCTACTCTAGACAAGCTTAAAGAAACCTTTTGTAATAGCAACTAACAAGCTGAAATGTAAAAACGAATTACAACCAGAGTTTTAGAGGAGAGATACAATCTTATGATCCAAAGAATGCAAATGTTTACTAATCTGAGATCAGGTTGAAAGAAAGCAAGTTTCAGACCAAGCTCTCCAAGAAACTCCTATGAAATCTTGTCCAAAAAAGAATTCTATCAATGATGCATGAAGATCTTGAATTGTAGGGCAAGAGCTTTGTTACTCAGTGCATTTTCCCTCAATTCAGAAGCCTTTTGAAAATCAGTGAAAATCTCGAATTGTGATGATCTGTATAAATCAAAAGAGTTAACAACTTTTTATGGAAAACTATTTTAACTGAATGTAATCGATTAAATTGTCCATGTAATCGATTATTTTCACTTAAGTAATCGATTCATATAATATTTAATCGATTAAAGTGTTCTTAGTTCTTTCTGGAAAAAATACATGAGTAATGTAATCGATTAAACGGACATGTAATCGATTAACACAAATAGTTTAGCTTCAAATAAGTGCTAATGTAATCGATTACGATTAGATGATAATCGATCAATTAGTTCTTCATGGCTTAAGTAATAAATTACCATATTCTGGTAATCGATTAAGTCAGTGTAAAAAAATGATTTTTCCAAAGCATAACCATGAGTATTTGGCTTTTTTATGCAATCATGGAAATCTGAGGCTTTTCACAAGACATGTGATTTGATAAATCATGAATGCATGCCAATGAGTGATGTTTATGCAATGCAAGGGATCATAGAAACTTTTAAACAACTAACAAATTACATATGTCTTCAATTGAATGGCATGTAAAAAGCTAAAACTTGTCTAAGTCAAGGAGCCTCCTTATCTTGATCCTCTTCAAGCTCCCCATGCATCTAACACCAACATGGAGTGTATGGAGCGTAAGCGCGTACTAAATAATACTAAAGTGATTTGCAAAAATAAATGAATAATTGACATAACATTACGTAATCAAATAAATCAAATGAGAATAGAAAGGGATAAAATAGTAGTGGGGAGTAAACTTAGAAATTAACGGTGCGAGGTTGAAACGTAGGGGAAATAAAATGAAAAGCGATATTTACAACACATTATTAATTAAATTAGCTCATTTGGCAATGATAAGACAATCCAATTGAAGAATAAAATAAATAATAAAGACAAACAAAACAAAAATGAAATAAAGAACTATCTACTAATTAAACTTATTTATTTATTTTTTTATTGTTTTATTGTTGAAGGTAAAAGTCAAAGGGTTGACCTTGACTTCGTCAACACTGATGAAGTGTTGCCATGGAAGGTCTATCAATCTAGCTGGTTGGGTGCATACATGAAGAAAGAGGGTATTGTTAGACTTTTGGCAAGCGTACCAATTGTCGTTGTAAGTTACAAAATTTATAAAAGTTCGTCTACACAGGGACTTGATTTTTACTCAGTTAATTCAAATAAAGTTTAACAGTTTAATAGTTTATGTACAGTGAGTGTGAACGGAGTTTCATGTAGTTGCGGATTAATAGAAATTATGAAAATTTAGAAGGAACGGAAATAATAAACTTAGTACGGAAGATTACGAAAGATTACGGAAAATTATGGAAGTTTATGAAAAGTTACGAAAGATTATGAAAACTAGTAAAACGAATTTGTTTAAGTTAAGAACATAGGATTGGATTTCATCGTTCATACCCTTAGTATTCAATTAATATTACCATGCATAAGTTATTTTCTTTTATTATTGATGCACACATAAAATCACCCCAAATCGATCCCTCGCATTTGAGAATCCTAAGAATATTTATCAAATATCGATCCCTCGCATATGCAATAAATATCCCAACGTTACGATTATATTCGCGTGCTTATTTGCAATCTAAACGTTATGCTCTATGTCTAGCAACGTAACGTAAAGAGTAAATTTATTCAGTTCAAACCCTAAGATTACTTTTCAGTCTCACTTCGAGTTTAAGTTCGTGATACTAGTGATCAAGTAGGATCAAGCATTAAGCACGAAATAAAATTACCAATAATAAATAGAAAAGACTTATGCATAAATAAATATTAAAAGAGATACTTAAAAGTAGAAGATTACATCCAATCCATAAGAGAAACTAACCAAGCATGGAGAGAACCTCCTTAAGAGAAGAATTGATGAAGGGCCCAATCACTGCTTCTTTCCGGCAGAGTCTCCACACTAAATCTCACTTCTTTCACTTTCCTAACCTACCTAATACTAATATTTAAGAGCCTAAACTAAAGAAAAAACTTAAGAAACAAAGGAAAGAGAAGAATGGAGGTTGAGAGGAAACGGATTTTGCCTTGGAGGGTGCTTGGGTATTTATAGGGGGTGGCCTGGTCGAGTTTGGTCGCCCAAGCGACCAATTTCTTCATGAAATACTCGCTTGGGCGAGTTAAATGCAACTTGCAGCCCACTTGGACGTCCACTTGGCCTTCAAGTGGCCCATTTGCTGTTTCTGCTCGCCCAAGCGAGCAAAATACACTATATTAACTCGCTTGGGTGAGTTAAAGGTACTCTGGTGGGCTTTTGGGCCTGATTTTGCTTTCTGTACCCCCAATTTTGCTGTTATGAGTCATTTTTGGGTCTGATTTGCTTTCTGCACCTCCCAGGTCTGCTATGTAAGCCAAAACAGCGTGGGAAAGGCAATGCTCCTCAACGGAGGAGGCAGGCCTCCTAACCAAATTGGCGCAAAGGCTTAGAGGAGTGAGGTCGCCGCGGGGGGCGACCGTGACAGTGGCGACGGGTGGTGGGGGTGGACGAAACGAAAAGAAAATAGACCAAGAAAAAAAAAACTGAAAGAGAAGAGCGGGAAGGGAGAGACAAAAGGGAGGGAATGAGGGATAGCTGAGACACCCCCTCCCTTTCTCTGGCAGCACCACCAAATGTCGCAACCTGATTGGTGTATTTTTTTTCTCTAGGATTTGTGCATCCTTAATGTTATTAATGTACAGACTCCTCATTTCCTTTTATTTGTGCTTACTATTTCTATTTGACCTAATGCGCTCTTTGTTGTTGCTATCTGACCTAATGTGCTCTTTCTTTTTTTTAACTGTTCTTTTTTTTTTACCTTGACATAATTAGGGTTTAACAATTGCCTCTATGTACTTATCTTTTATTGAAAATAAAAGATAATTAAAGATAAAGACTCTAATTCTGTTTGGGTGAACTTTCGAAACATAAAGTAAAAGACATTGAGTCCTATGAAACATATAGCAGAGGATGTTAAGTCCTATGAAACATGAAAATAGAGGACATTGAGTCCTATGAAACATAAAGCTGAGGACGTTGAGTCGTATGAAACATAAAGCTGAGGACATTGAATCCAGTGAAACTAATAGCAGAAGATGTTGAGTCCTATGAAACATAAAGCAGAGGACACTAAGTCCTATGAAACTAAAAACAAAGGATGTTGAGTCCTATGAAACATAAAGCAAAGGACGTTGAGTCCTATAAAATTAAAAGCAGAGGACGTTGAATCGTATGAAACATTAAAAAGCAAATGTCATTGAGTAAAATGTAAAATGTAATAAAATATAAATGAATTTTTATTACTAAATTATACTACTATAAGTAAAATTTTCTAAATTATCTAATATTTAGTATATATTGTCTTCAAGATAATACTACCTATAATATTTAATTTTATAAAAATTATTAAAGTGACATTTTGTTTGAAAAAAAATGGTAAATTAGAGTAATCAATTATTCAATGGTTAGGATAGATTGTGTAGTTTAGTCGTCTTCTATTAATATTGTTCATTTAATTATCAAAAACTTATTAAGACATGGACATATACATGTTTTGTTGTGTTTTATACCCTCGGATTTTTTTCTCCATAGATTTTTTCTGCTTCACTTATGGTATTATGTTGGGCACATCTTTGTTATCCTTTCTTTTCTACGCGTTGACTGACTCCCCAATCTCAAGTGATCACTATACATGTGTTACTCTCTATCACTTTCATTTGGCATTTAATACTCCTTTTGCCAGCAGATGATATTAACATCATTGTGATTTTAAGTTCTTGTCTCTTTTGATTTTGATTATTAATTAACTTCTTTTTTTTAATTGTCGGAAGTCATTCCAAGCAATTAAAGTCATCATACATCTAAATAAGTTTGGATAATATATAATTTACCCAAAGATTAAATAATCGAGCATTGTCTTGTTATTAATTATAGACCAATCGATTTTGCATCACTTTAGATTGTTTATTTCTTTCTCCATCAATTTGAAAAGTCAACTTTCATCTTAAATTAGTTTTTTTTCTGTTCATTGATGTGGCTGACATAGTTAGGGATAATTAATCCACCATATTGGCTTTCAAATAAAAGGCTTTTCTATTTCTCATGTACTAGTTAATTCTTTCCCCATAACAACAAAATAAACTTTCTATATCATTCCTATCAAATCCTTTAGCTCAGTTCTAGTAATTCTTTTTAGCTTACGCATGCAACTTTACTGATGTGTAATAATTAATTAGCAATTTTGTGTGGGTTGCTTCTCGCTCCTTGCTGATCATCTTGGGCCATTACGAGGAGTGTGGCTCGTAACAACGTCAGGCTGGGTAAGAGCCTTGTCCTCAAGGCTCGGATTGAGAGTGGTGAGCAGGGCCCCAAAATCATTAATGATGATAGGCAATGGCTTGTCATCTATTGGAGGAGGTGGTGGTTAGGTTGGGTTGTGTTGATTGGTGTGTTGGGTGGTTGGTGCTTAGTGGGAATAATCCACATTAAAGGTGAACAGTCGACCAAAGGAGCTTGGGGATCTGGTGTGCTTGGAGGAAGGAAATCTTGCATATCCTCTTGATTCTGATCAACTTCAAATGGGTAAGGGAATGGTTTAGGACAGTGGATTAGGGCCATGATACGGACGCAACTGAGAGACATGTACGACCAGGTGGATCCTTGTAGAGGGTGGTAGAGTGAGGTGATAAGCAACTTTGCCTATGACCTTGAGGATAAAAAGGGGCCATAGAAGCGTTCTGAGAGCTACGTTAGGCTACTATGGATTGGTGGTAGGGCCTAAGTTTTAGCCAAACCTAATCACCAGCTTTTGTGTTAAAAGAAAAATGAAAAAGTCGAAGATGGAGTTGAAAAAGTGGAAGTTGGAGGTTTTTGGGGTGGTGGAAGCGAGACATCAACAAATTATGAGGGAGATTAACGATTTGGATTTGCTTGATGAAAGAAGTGGCCTTTGTGAGGAGGACATCCTAAGAGAGGACAACTCCAAGAAGATTTTTGGAGGGTAAAAAGAAGTAATGAGTCTTTGTTATGTCAAAAAGCAAGGGTTAGGTGGTTAAAGGAGGGCGATTGCAATTATAAGTACTTCCATTCCTTAATTAATTGGAACAAGAGGAAAAACTTGGTCAAAGGATTATTGGTGGATACCAATGGTGGTAAAAAGAAATATTAAGCAATTCTTTGAGAAGGCGTACGACTCAGTCTCTTGGGAGTTTCTTTTGTATATGCTACATAGACTTGACTTTCATGGTGCTTGGATATAGTGGATTAAGGATTGTCTTGAGTCATCTGGGGCTTCAGTGTTGGTGTTGGTGAATGGAAGCCCTGCACAAGAGTTCAAGTGTTCGCAGAAGGTCTAAGGGTATGATGAGGGAAGCTAGAAGAACTAATCTTTTCGAGGGCATGTGGTGGGTAACGAAAATTGTGAAATTTTCTTGCTCCAATATGTCGATGACACTATTTTTGTCGGAGAGGTGAGCGTGAAGAATGCGCTTTGTATCAAAGTTATTCTTATATTGTTTGAATTGATATCTGAATTAAGGGTGAACTTTCATAAAAGTGGTTTTGGGGCAATTGGTGTGGAGGTTGGTGAACTTTCATAAAATTGATATCCTGTTTTAGTTTTTATTCTTGATAACTAGTGCTTCTTTATTGCTATATATAAAGAGGTAGCAGTGAGATCACTGCAGTAGTGTGAGACATAAGAGGAAGATTGGAGTGTATGAGAGAGATAGAGAGTGAGGCTTGGTGATCTTGGATGCTGTTAACTAAACAGTGAAAGAATCAAGCAAGATCCTATTGTACACAGAGACCTTTGTAACTCTCGCTCCATAGTAGATAAGTTTTGCTTCTTTTTCCCGTGGATGTAGGTCCTTTAGTGACTGAACCACATAATTGCTTGTGTCCATCTTCTACCTTTTATCTTTGTTTGCTTCAAATCTGTTTTCTGGTTTAGCTACTGCAAGCTTGTTGTTCTGCTACTCTGTTTTTTTTCTTGTTTTCGTGTAAAATCTATTGCAGGTCTTGAACCATAACAATTGGCGCCGTCTGTGGGGAGAAGAGAAGAAGATCAATCATGGTTTCAACCAAGTTTGACATTGAAAAGTTCTCTGGGTCAAAATTGGCTTGTGGAGAATTAAGATGCAAGCAGTGTTGATACATCAAGGTTTGGTTGATGCTTTGAAAGGTGAATCTTCTCTCCCTGCAACAATGTCTGAAAAAGAAAAGAAAGATTTAAGTGAAAAGGCAAAGAGCACAATAATCTTGTGCCTTGGAGACAAAGCTTTGAGGGAAATAGAAAGAGAGCCAATAGCTGCAGCAATTTGGTTGAAGCTGGAATCACTCTACATGACAAAGTCAGTGGCAAATCAAATTTTCTTAAAACAGCAACTCTATTCTTTCAAGATGACAGATGAAAGAATGTTGTTAGATCAAATTGCTGAATTTAACAAGATTTTTGATGATCTTGAGAATCTTGAAGTGAAGGTGGGGGATGAAGACAAAGCTTTAATGCTGCTTAATGGACTTCCAAGTAGCTATAAGCATTTTAAGGATGCTATGTTGTTTGGAAGGGATCAAACCATTACTCTTGAAGAAGTGCAGTCATCAATTTGAATCAAGGAAATGCAAAGAAAACAGGAATCAAAGACTGACAGCAATGCAGAAGGTTTGAATGTGATGAGGGGCAGATAAGAAAAGATAAGCTCTAAGTCAAATAAGCACATATCAAAATCCAGAAATCAATCTCAAAGTAAGTTTAAATGTTTCCACTGTCACAAGAAGGGACATTACAAGAAGGATTGCCCTGAAAGGAGAGGAAAAAATTCAAAGAAATATCAAGAACAGGAGATGTGGACATTGCTCAACCAAAATATGAAACTGTTAATGTTCTGGTTGTCTCAAACTCTGAGATTAAGAAGGATTGGGTTATGGATTCAGGTTGTACCTTCCATGTGTGACCAAGGTGTGAATTCTTTGAATCTCTGAGTTTGAATGAAGGTGGAGTAGTGCTGCTAGGAAACAACAAGCCATGTAAAGTCCAAGGCATGGGTTCAGTTAGACTAAAAATGTTCAATGATCAAGAAATACTCTTGACAGGTGTAAGGTATGTACCTGGAATTATAAGAAACTTGATTTCTGTCAGCATGTTTGATGCTTTAGGATACACTACACAAATTGAACATGGCATGATGAAAATATTTAAAAATTTTGTGATGATTGCTAAGGGAATTAAAATGAATGGTTTGTCTATCCTAGATGGTTCTACTGTTATTGTACAAGCTGTTGTTGCTAGTCAAAGTCAGCATGATAAAACCAGTTTATGGCATATGAGGTTAGGACATGTTAGTGAAAAAGGTTTACTTGAACTAGCAATACAAAATCTTCTTAATGGTGATAAAATAGAAAAATTGCATTTATGTGGTTATTGCATTTTAGGAAAAGCTAAAAGAGCTAGTTTTGGAGTATGTTGCGAAACGGCAAGTGCACCGCTCGTTTCAAGTAATAAAGTGGGTAAGTAGAGTATCGTCTCCACAGGGATTGGAATGAAATTCACAGTAATTCTAGGTCTCAGCGATTGGAAAGGAAAAAGAAATTGTTTTTGAAGAATTTGTTGTGTGTTGAGTGTTGAAAGTAAAGACAGAATTTAAAGATATAAACGCA
>PYAF01002795.1:42640-84635 GCA_007407185.1 Glycine tomentella
TGTACTGCATATTAACCTACCAACTAATTACTAGATCACAACCAGAAAAAAAAAATTGTTTGCTAACTTATTTAGAAAAGTTTGTTACATAAAATTTAATAGGTTGATCTTATCTTTTAAAAAAATATTTAAAAGGTTGATCATAAGTCAATTCCAACATCATATGCGATAAGATTAAATATAATAGCTCCATTAAAAAAAAAAGATAAAATATATTAGCATGAATGTGATTTATGTAACTAATACATATAATTCGCTAAACATGGCCTATAAAGTATTAAAATCCGTACCTTTTAATTTTCTTCCTTCTTGGTTTCTTGCTAAATACGTGTGCGTGTGGTCCTATATAGTACGTAGTTAATTTGTCTTCTTGGTTTCATTCCTAGTGCATGTGGTCCTTTCTCCCTACACTGTCCTATATATATATATCCTAGAAAATTGATATTCTATTAAGAATAATGATTTAAGGTTTTTGTACTGAAATGTGAATGTACATTTCTTACGGTTGAAACTTGAAAGACTCACACGATAATTACTCATCATACGAAGCAAACTGAAAATAATTAGTGTTCCTATCACGAGTGGACCGAACACGATCTCCTATACCAAAGGGTTTTTTCTATACTGAATGGTTTTTCTGATGATAACTTGTCAATATCTCTATATATATGAATCCCAAAGGGAATACCTGCAAAAAGTACTCTGACTCTTAAGTTAGGATTCGGTTCGGAACTACCAATTATGTCAAATGAATATTCAAGTGAACAATGGTTTTTACTTAGAGGAGCTCTTCCCTTTATATATTGACCTTATTGAACCTTGGATTTATAGGTCTGCATGTTCTAATTATCAAGTAGAGGTATTATGTCTCTTAATCTTGTTTAAGTGCTTATGACTAGCCAATTACCTTTAAGTGAGTTTATTAACCATAATCCTCGTCGAATGGTACCTAGGAGTTAAAGGCCAAGACATGTTGTACGAACTATGTGGACACATGGCCGAAAAGGTATTCCGCTTCATAGGAGATGTGTGTTAGGCACCTGTATAGGTGTCTTATCGTCTTATTCGAATACTTATCCGGTAAACTAGCCCCCAAGCCCTTTTTTGGCCTCGGCCAAAAAGAAGGGTTTTACATTAAGTTATTGTGTCAAAGCGGTTAGCATCTTCTTCTCTAACAATTATGTTTTTTTCAATGCCACAATGTAGCAGTTACATCGCAGGTCTCTTCAATTGCTCGTATTTGGTACTAGAATGTCTCATGCTTCTAGTTGTAGATCCACTCTGATCAGACGGTGGGTAGTTGTTGTCAGTTAGACTTCTTCAAAGGTCCAACTCCTATTAAATAAGGGGGAATCTATTCAATTTCCATCTTTCATTATTCTTTGCTCTCAATCGAGTGGTGTGTTGTAAATTCTTTTTCTTTTAGGTACATGTTGTAAACTAGAAATAATGGTTTCGACCAAAGGTTTGCGGGAGGAGTCGGTTGATAATGGGTCAGAAGTTTGCATATATGATGATGAGGTTATGGTGGTGTCTTCTGGTTCTGACTCATCGGGACCAGATCATTCCACATCATTGGATGACTCTTCCACCGACTAATGTGGTGCCTCATTCAGACAAAGAACCTAGGGGGAAGGATGGCAAGTACAAACACAAGAAGAGAAGCCACCATGAACATTGAAGTGGCTTAGGGGAACCTTTCAGCCAAAAGGATGGTAACTCCCGAGACAAGAGGTTGAAACAACAAATGCTTTTACTGCATCATTGGCCAACCTGTCGGCGTTGACCAACCAAGGCTTTTTTACTAAGGACTTTCATTCGGATCATCTCATCAACTTGGGGATGATTTTTGATCATAGACGCTATGTGCTGTACAAGAGTGATGATGTTGCCAACTAGGCCTTTCTAACCAGGGCTTTGGTAGTGGCTCAACAGCTTTGGGGATCTTCTAATGCTGATGCCTTGAAGGATCAACTGTTTAAGGTAGAAGACTCCTTGAAATAGGCTTTTCAGGCCAACACCAAGTTGGCAGGCAACAACAAAACCTTGGAGAACTAAGCGTCATGGGGAACTGGTGTATACTGATGACATTCTAGAAGACAAAGTACTTACGCCAGAGTGGCTGATGACCTCGACGGAGGAAATTCATGCTTAGGGTGTCGAGGCTGATGATGAAGAGAATGGAGATCCTAGGGATTGAAAGAATGTAGGTTTTTATTTAGGTTTACATTACAATTTTCATGTACTTTGCTTTTGCCGACTCCCGACGTATTATTAATGAAAAGGTTATTATGTTTAAGGAGTTGATACATCTTTTATGATGCTAACTTAATCCAAAAAACTCATTTGTGTTTGTATCAACCGAAGTGGCATTTGATGGTAAAATGATAAAAAGTAAATTGCACAAGTGCAAAGTAAAAATTGATTCCTTAACCGAGACATAAGAAATTTTAACATAAATTGCATAAGTTCAACCTTAGTCAAGGAGGGTACTTAAGAGGGAACTGTTAATAAATCACATTAGTTAAACCTTAGCCGAAGAGGGTACTCAGGAAGGAATTGTTAATAAATCACATGAGTTCAACCTTAGGCGAAGAGAGTCCTCGAGAGGAAACTGTTATTAAATTACATAAATTCAACCTTAGTTGAGGAGGATACTCAAGAGGGAATTTCAATAAATCGCATCAGTTCAACCTTAGCCAAGGTGGGTACTTGGGAGGGAACTGATATAAAATTGCATAAGTTCAACCCTAACCGAGGAGGGCCCTTGGGAGGGAACTGTCAATAAATCGCATAAGTTCAACCTTAGCCTAGAAGTGTACTCGGTAGGGAGATGATATTAAATCGTATAAGTTCAACCTTAACCGAGGAGGGTACTTAGGAAGGAACTGTCAATAAATCGCCTAAGTTCAACCTTAGCAGATGAGGGTACTCGGGAGGAAACTTCTATTAAATTGCATAAATTCAACCTTAGTTTAGGAGAGTAATCGGCAGGAAACTATTATATACGTGAATACGTTCTCTTGCAACCAGAGATAAAGAAGAGGATTTTGATTAATAGTTGGTTATCGGAGTACTCTTCGTTAAAAATTCCTCGATAAAAACTCTTTCACATTCTTATAGGGATAAAAATCTGAGGTAGAAAAAAAGTACAACATATGTTACAAAGATGCATCTAACTACAGTAGAATAGTTTCAAGTCCTCGAGATGACATTCCCGGAGAATACTTCTAACTTGTAAACTCAATTATTCAAATTGTGCTTAACTCTAAAGGGTCCTTTCTAGTTGATCGCCAACTTTACTTTTGATAAGACCTTTTGAGCTTCTCTGCATGCTCTCCATACTAGGTCCCCTTATTCAAACTGTCAAGGAACTAGTTTGGAGTTGAAGCGTCAGGTCATGCGCTGCTTGCAAGCTTCAGGTATGATGACTGCATCTTTTCGTACTTTCTTGATGAGGTCCAAATCTATCTATAGTGCTTCGCTATTTTCGGCATAAACGAAGTAGTGTCTTCGGAGAAAGAATTCTCTTACCTCGACTGGCAGCATGGCGTTTGTCCCATAGGTTAGAGGGAATGCGTTTCTTAGGTTGTAGATTGTAGGGTGCATCTATATTCCCATAAGACCTCCATAAGCTCTTCAGCCCATCTTCATTTGGATCCACTTCTTTAGCTCACCCTAGATTTCTTGTTAGCTGTTTTGGCTTGCCTATTGGTTTGAGGGTGTTCTATTGATGTCATTGTATGCTTGATCCCGAGGCCACCTAAGAACTCATTGAGTTTTTGGTCTGTGAAGTGTAACCTATTGTCTGTGACCAACATATTCAAAATTCCAAAAAGTGTAATGATATCCTTCCAAAAGAATCTTTGGATGTCCTAAGGGTTTGGACTCGATCCATTTTGTGAAATAGTCAACCACGATTAGCAGGAATTTCCTTTGCCTTGGGGTCGTAGGGAAGGTTCCTAGGATATCCATTCCCTAAATAGCAAACGGCCATGGGGAGATCATAGGATGCAATTCTTCGATTGACCAATGTATCAAATTTCTATGCTTTTGGCATTGGATGCATTTTTAACAAAGCTAGAGCAATCCGTCCTCAAAATTGGCCAATAGTATGTGGCTCTTAACACCCACGTGGTCATTAGTCTCTCCCCGAATGCATGTTGCGTATGCCTTCATCTAGCTCTGTTAAGACATTTGAGCAGAGGGGAGGAGAACCTTCTCTTATATAATTCGCCATCTACTAAGATATATCTGGAAACTTGCATCCTTAGTTTTTTTCACTTTCTTTTTGTCTGTCAGGAGTGTCTCACATTTCAAGTATTCAACTATTCTTTATTTCATCCTATAAAGTTTTCTTCCATCTGTAAAGACTCATTTCCTGAAACACTAGGTATGGGAATCGAATGAAGTATGAAAGTTTTTAGCTGCGCAGGTTTAGGTGAATTTGCTAGTCGAGCTAACTCGTCGGCTTTGTCATTAATTTCTCAACTTATGTAGGTCACCTACACTTCCTTGAACTCTTCCTTGAGCCTCTCAAATGCATATAGTATTTTAGGAGTTAGGGGTCTTGGATCTGAAACACTTTGTTTATCTGTTCAACGAAGACCTTGGAATCACTTTGGCACCAAAATTTTTGGGCACCGACCTCTTTGGACAGCCTTAGTCTTGCCAGGAGAGCATCGTACTCAACCTGATTGCATGTGGCTTTGAAGTCGAAGCATAAAGATTGTGCCAGGGCTACACTATTGGGTCCATCTAAGATAACTTTGTTGTCACTTCCATGTTGGTTGGAGGAGCTACCCACATGCATTGTCCATCATTCCTGCTCCAAACATGGCTGTGGAGGATGAAATTTTTTGATGAAATCGGCCAGCACCTGGGCTCGGATAGTCCCTCTTGGCTCGTAAACAATTTAATACTCTAAGAGTTTGATAGAAAACACCATTATGTGCCTTGCCAACTCATTCTTACATAGTATTAGCTACGGGCAATCAACTCATATGGAGATTTAGTGACTCTAAAAATATTGACAGAGCCGACAGGCTGCATTGACAAGACGTTGGTAGGTAGTTCCAGGGTTTTTAAGTCTGAATGGCATGACTTTGTAGAAGTATTTTGCAGATTCGATGATAAATGTTGTCTTCTTCTCGTCCATCTTTATCTAATTGTAGCCGGAATTGCATCCAAAAAACTTAACAATTTGTCTCTGGCTACTCCATCAACTAGGTGGTTGACGTTCGGGAGTGAGTACGCATTCTTTAGGCATGCTCAATTTAGGTCCATGTATTCTGTACACATCCTTCATTTTCTGTTTGGTTTCTTGACCATGATCACATTGGAAAGACAAATGGTATAGTCAATCTCTCTAATGAATTGAGCAGCCATCAACTTGGCACTTCTTGCCATATTGCTCGGCATCTCTCTTCCCCCATCTTTTTCTTTTTGTGTGCAATGGACTTTGCACCTTCGCATATAGCTAACTTATGACAATAAAAGCTTGGATCAATTTCAGGCATCTTTGTCACAGACCGTGTGAATAAGTCAGCATTTTTTCAGATAGTTTGTTGGATACGGCTTTGTTCGTCACCATAAAGTTGGCTCCCCAATTGAGTGACCTAGCTTTGCTTAGGACCGAGTTGGAAGGTGGATGTTTCTTAGAATGGCTTCACTCGGTTATCATCATTAGTTCTCTAATTAAGGTCGAGCTTTTCCATTTCTTCGGGCTCGATCCTGACCTTCACGTAGTGCACAGCTCTTGGGGTTTCCTCCATTGTATAGGGGCACAACCAAAGGCTAGTCATGTAGCATTCCCTAGCCATCCTCTGATTAGCATGCACAGTTATGATGGTTTTGTTGTCCGACGGAAACTTTATTGCAAGATGACGGGTTGAAACAATCACGCCCAAAGCATTCAATGAAGGATGACCGAATAGTATATTATATGATGTGTGCGCATGCACTATCACATATTGTATCTTTAGTTTTTTTTTTTTTTTTTTTTTGCAGGGGCCCTTCATGTTCAAACTTAGTGTATAACCAAATACACTGCTTTGTCTTTACTTGTTCTCCAGGGAAATTGAAGAGTGGGCCATCATGTGGCATGATCTCAAATTCAGGAATATCCATCTATTTGAAAGTATTCCAAAATAGTATACCGGTCGAGCTCCCTTGGTCAATAAGGTTTTTTTTACTACGTAGTTGGTTATCTCTACACTGATAACCATGGGATCGTCTTGTACCGGGTTGATCATTTTGAAGTTTTATGATGTGAAGGTGATAAGAAGCAAGCTAGGTGCTCTATGATGGGAAATCATGTTAACAAAACGAACTTATCATAGATGTCTTTTACATACAGAGGCAGTTTCCCCTCCTCTAATGAAACCTCTGATGATAGTGTTGATGACCCATTTGGTTGGTTGAGAGGCTTCTTCTCTCTTTCTCTTGAACGGCTTCAGCTTCTGCGCCTCTCTTGGCTTATGTGTTCTCGATCCTTTCCTCTGCTTGACTCTTGTCTATATTGGACATAAGGCCAGTATGATTGTGGTTTATGGACGAACTCCTTTAAATGGCCAAGCTTAATGACATCTTCTATCTTGTCTTTCAACATACTGCATTCCTCTGTCAAGTGATCACGATTACGGTGGTATCGATAACACTTTGAGTAGTCCGCCTTTGATGGGGTGTTGGCCCTATTTTGCATGGCCAAAATGTCTATAGCCATCGCTATATCCATGATGTTTGATCTACTGGCAGTAAGGGTGTGTATTGGGCCTAACGGAGTTCTCAGGGTGGCTGATCCCTCCTCCCATCATCTCGTGCGTTGTTAAAGCTGGGTTTGTCATTGTTTTTTTTTTTTCGCTGAAACAACATTTGCCCATACTTGATTCCTATACGCGGCCAATTCCTCCATCTGCATGTATTTGGCCACTCTTCTTTGAAGTTCATCCATATCTGATGCGGGCTTTTTGCAAAGATAGTTCACAAAAGCTCCTGGCCTTAATACTGTTATTAAATGGTGCATGGCCACTATGGGGTCAAGCTTTCGGATTTTCAACTTAACTTTTCCGAAACGCTCCATGAAGGTTCATAATGGTTCCTTCTTTTCCTGTCGGATGTTGATAAGGGTTATAGATGTTAAGTGGTGAGGTTGGCTAGTGGCGAATTGCGTACCAAAGCGGGTGGGCAGGGTTCAAACAAGTCCAAGGAGTTTGGGGAAGGGTGTGAACCAATGAAGGGCCTATCCTTTCAATGACATCAGAAACACCTGACAGAAGATTGCATCGTCTGTTATGTACAAGCTTACCTTGGTGGTGTACACATCAAGGTGTTCATTTGGGTTAGTAGGACCATCATATTTTTCAATGGTCAGATTTTTCCAATTCGAGGGAAAAGTCACCTCCATGATGCTGGGAACAAAGGGGTTCTTGAATTGCAACAACTGTCTCCCCAAGGTATTAAGCGATAGGGGAATGGTGCGCTGTCGTACACTTAAGTTAGTGGCCTTAGGTAGACCAAAAGTTGTTGACTTAGCTTCTCCTCCTTCAGGCGGATTAACCTCAGGCTGTCGTGACATGTTATATTCTCGTAGATGCGCATTTTCGCATTGAAGGAATATGACTTTTTCAGCGTGATGATGATGTATTTTTTAAAACTGAGCTTGTAGCCTTCTCATGATCGAGGACAAGTCGATCTAGTCTTCTACATGAATCTCTTGGTTTTGATGATTTGTTGGTTGCTTCATTGATGTTGCATTTGTTCTAGTTCTAGTTATTAGCATAATCTCTTGGGGTCGAGATATAACTTACTCGGTCCCACAATGAGTGCCAAAATGTTTCTATCATGAATGGATCGGACACAATCCCCTATACCAAAGGGTCTCTTGTTGCGTTGAATGGTCTTTCTGATGGTAACTTGTCGATATCTCCAGTGTATACAAATCCAAAGGGGGGGTAGTTGCAAAAGGCGCTTTGACGCTCAAGTAAAGGTTCGGTTTAGAGATGTTAATGATGCCAAATGAATATTCAAGTGAATAATGGTGTTTACCTGAGGGGTTCTTCCCTTTATATATTGATCTTATTGGGCCTTGGGTCTTTAGGCTTGCATGTTTTGATTACTAGTTAGGTAATATGTCTCTTAATCTTGTTTAAGTGCTTATGAATGGGCATTTACCTTCAAGTGGGTTTATTAAACATAATTGTCGTCGAATGGTACTCAGGTGTTGAAGGTCGAGATGTGTTGTACGGACTATGTGGACACATGGCTGAAAGGGTATTCGACTTCATAGGACATGTTGTGCATTAGGTGCCCATATGGACATCTTATCGTCCTATCCGAATATTTATCCGATATAATTAGCTACAAAAGAGGTTGGCCCATGTCAAATAGTTTTAACTTGTGTAACTTATCCGGTATAATTACCTATATTTTAATTGTTTTAATAATATTTTTAAATTATATAATAAAGTTATTTATTTATCAATTACTAAATATTTTGAGTCATTGAATGAATATAGAGCAACACTTTAATTGAAAGTATTTTTTTTAGTAATTTCCATTATTATTATTATATGTTAATATTACACTTTATATATTTTTTTGATGATATTAACACTTATGGCTAATTTTAAACATTAATAATATATATTTTTAATACATAAATATTATATTAATTTCCAATTATCCTTTTATAATATAATTTTTTTGCATTCTTCAGACTTATTTTTATGACCTTTATATTCTCATTTTTTATAGTAAAGTTCATAGAATATAACTTAAAACTACCATTTTAATTTCTTCAACGTATTTTAGGTAATATTTTAAGTTTTGTGATTTTCTTATAATTTTGTTTTGCATTAAATAATTTAATTTGACTTGTAGATTTTTCAACAAAAATAATTTAAACATAAGTTTTCTATTTTTTATTTAGTAACAAACAATGACATAGAAGTCATTAAAAAGTGTAATTAAAAAAGTAGGAACAAAATTCTAATACCATAAAAATAATTAGTATTTACATAATATCATTAAAAGTTTAAAATTATCCATAAGAAATGATATTATAAAAAAATATTACATTTAATTTATATATTATAAAATTAATTATTAATTTTGGCCACCCTCCAAAGTATTTGGTCAAGCTCCACCACTGTGTGAAAGGTAAATAACCCTTCAAGTTGTGCGTGCCTTGTGCATGAAGTGGTTTGAGATTGACAACGACCGTGACATTATATTATCTGAAGGGTACATAGCCCTAAATGCCACAAGTGCCTTGTGCATAAGTGCCTTGAGCTTGATGTTGATTGGTGCATTGTCTCAAGGGTACACTATTATTGTGGACTAAAAAGTCAATTGTAGCTTGGGAGCCATTACTGACACTACCATATTGTTATTCGCACTACCCCACCTGTGCTATATATATATATATATATATATATATATATATATATATATATATATATATATTTGAAAATTTTATTTTCATGAAAATCTGATTTTGTTGAATAAGACTACAAAGGAATCATATTTCTGTTAAACACAGGGAAAAAATAAAACAATAAAAATATGATTTTGTTGTATAATAAACAATAGAATGATACTTCCGTTGCAAAATATTGGAATGGGGTAAAAAATAATAACAAAAGTACGTTTCAATTTCATGTTATTTTTCACCTTCTTTTCAACGAAAGCAAATTTACATTACATAATATCAAACTAAGAAAAAAATATTGATGACAACACATTGACCTTGGGTGCGACACTACGATGACAACGACTTTGTCCTTCATCCCCCCTCATTTTGCACAAACCAAACTCACTTAGACCAAACGAAAACAACATTGCCTCTCTTCATTGATGTATATACGAAGATGGAGAGGTCATGCCCGCAGGGGTCATGGGTCCTAGGTAGGGTGACGGCGCAACATTGTAAGACTGTGGTGGTGCTGTGCGTGGCACTAGGTTTAGTTCTAGGGCAGAGATGGTGCGGTGGTTATGGGTTAGGTGGTGGCATGACGACAGGTCACAAATTTTCCCAGAGTGGTGGTGTGCGACGATGTTGGATCTTAATGGAGGTAGAGGCACACGACAGAGCTAGAGGATGCGGGTGGGGTTGCTTGATGAAAATTTTGAGGAGAATGGGGTGGGGTGTAGGGATTTGGTGAATGGGAAAAAGAGGAATTTCATAAACTTTAGTAGTATCAATAACAGTATTGGTAGTAGTAATAATAGTACCCTTATGGACTATTGGTAGTAAGAATAGTAGTACCCTTATGAGCTATGACTTTTGAGTACACAAAAAATGGACTATGTCATGATCCATTACATGATCCCAAGCATGCTAATATGGCTATCATTTGATAATGAACATTTTATACCTAGGGTGTTATTGTTGGCCCCTATCATAATTGCTCTTGGCTCCTACACAACTTTAAACCCCCTGGAATAGACAATTTTACCCCTTTGTTCAAACACTCCACTATTCCTTCCCCCTTCCTCTTACATGTGCCCTCTTTCTCTTCACCCCCTGTTAAATATACAACGAAAACACAATTATGTTATGATCTTTGTTGAGATACCCAATCACATATCTATTTTTTTATTTTAAAAACAAAAAATAAATGCACAATGAAAACACGATTCTATTGTAATCTTCATTAAGACACATCGAAATCATATTTTCGTTGTGTATTTTTTTATTGTTTTTTTTAACACAACATAATCCTATTTTCATTGAATTTGTTATAATATTTTATTAATTATAAATGCATGCTACCTTTTTGAAGTAATCAAATTAATTGTGATATAATTTACCATTTTTAATGGTACTTAATATATTCTTTAATTAAATTAATTGGACACAAGTTACCACTTATAAAGGTAATCAAATTAATTATTATAAGATCAATTACCTCTATTAATCATAAATAAAAATATTCATGATATTATTTTGATTACAATTAAAATGAGTAATTTGTGTTATAATTAATTTAAATTTAAATAAAAAAGGTAATTTATGTAACAATTAATTTGATTATTGTTAAAAAAGATAATGTGTGTTGTCATTAATATAATCATATCAAAATTAATTCAAGTAAAAAAAGTAAATTAATCTTGCAATTAAGTTTTTGTAAAAAACACCTAATGGAAACATGTTTGTTTCTGTTGTATAAAAAGGGGATGTGAAAAAGTTACACAAAGAAAACGTATTTCTACTTTGAATTTTGTGTCTCCCCTTGAACTAAATGAAAACATGGTTTTGTTGTGGATTTTAAACACAATTATATAATAAATTATGATTTTGTTGAAAAGATATTTATAAAATGTTGTGGATTTTGAACACAATTATATAAAAAAATTATGATTTTGTTGAAAAGATATTTATGAAATAAAAAAAAATCATTAACCCCTTTAGTAGGGGCGCAGAACAATTTACATTGGGACTAATAGTAATACCCTTACACCTAATATCAATATAGGTGGACAACTATAGACCTTAACCAGTAAGCCTATTTTGAGAGGTATCTAAATTTAATACTATTTTTGTTCTTAATTATAAAACTCTTTGAATTAATTTATAGTTCTTAAAAAAGTAGTTAATTTAGTTAATTACATTAAATTTATTAATTAATTATAATATCATTCCAAAATTACTCTTTCCTTATTTTTTTAACTACTTAATTATTTCTCATTAATGTTTGGAGATAGAATAATTAAGGAAGGATAAGTATAGAAAAAATAATTTATACATCGAAATTTTTTTTAAAAAAATCTTATAATAACAAGCAAATAATATTTTTTAAAAATCTTGTAAATAGAGACAAATATATATATACTCATGATTAGGTCTTCTTTGTTGTTATTGAAATGTTAGTGAGCGTCTTTCTTTCTGACACTTTTTTATTATTAATCTAATGTGATTATTATTATTTTTCATTAAAATTATATAGATAAACTATTTCTTCAGCCCTTACACACATTGAATAAAACACACAAAAATAGAGTTAACGAATGATACATAAATGGTCAAACTCAAGTATAACGTAAGGAATATTCTAAAAAAAATACGGAAATGGTTGCATATTTTATGGGGGTGTGTTTACGTTGTATTGCCATATTGGCGTATTATTATATACTCTTAATATTATTTTTCTTCTGCTAAAAAAGACAAAAAAAAAAATATTGAGTTAATTTGCATCTGTGCGACAGAGGAAGTATACCTTCATTCATCCGTCGCTTGACCCTGAAGAACGAAGGGGTCCATCCCAAATTCCCAATTCTCAACCCAAACCCAAACAACCGTCGTTTTTGTCTTTTGGTTCAACCCCGCTGCGATCATAGCAAATACCGGTGATGGTTCATCAAAACGACAACGACAACGACGACAGCAGCACCGCCACCTTCCACCATCTCGTGTAGCGGACGTCGACGACGACGATCGGCGATTGAATTGTTCTTCTACTTCTTCCGCGTTGATGATGTCGAACCTGTACGGCGAATACAACCAGAAGATCGACTACGTGTTCAAGGTGGTGCTGATCGGAGATTCCGCGGTGGGGAAGACGCAGCTCCTCGCGCGTTTCGCCAAAAACCAATTCAGCGTCGATTCCAAAGCCACCATCGGCGTTGAGTTTCAGACCAAAACGCTCATCATCGACAACAAGACCGTCAAAGCCCAAATATGGGACACCGCCGGCCAAGAAAGGTCCTTTTATCCATCCTTCTCGTAATTTCAATCAATCCCCTTAATAAAATAATAAATAATAATAATAATATGGGAGTCAGAACTTTATTACTCAAAGTCGTTCCATCAGCTCAAATAGGATTGTTCTTTCAAGGAGGATACTTATGATCTAGATAATAATAAAGAAGAGATATTCGACCGTCGAAACGCACCGTCTATTATTTTCATCCTTTTGTCTTATTGGAAAATAATTTTGGAATTGCATGTCGTTCTGGTTGGTGGATTATCGTTTTCGCATTTTTTGGATTGTTTATTGATTTGAGAACCTGTTTGCTATGTGCTAAGGATAATTTAAAGTATTGGAAATGATTTGAAGCTTTGTTAGATATTGGTAGTGTATAGAATATATGAAAAGTTGAAAACAAATGGAAAGTGTTGGAGATTATCTTTAGGTTTGTTTAATGCTTGAGTTTGAATAATTGTGGCTATGACTGTGACTATTAGGATTTTAAGGGTGTGTTTGATAGTGAGAAAAATAAATATGTGAGAAATAGGATGGGTGGAAATAGGGAAGATATAAATGGAGTGTATAGAAATAGCTGAGAAATAAAGTGAAAATGCAAGTATTTGATTTAAGAAAAATACAGAAAAAAGAGAGGAAAAGAAGTTATTATTGTGTATTCATTTCTTCTCATTTTTTGAGAGAAATAAAATGGTCTGGGATCCACACTTTTTTAATTTATTTATTTCCTCCCTTATTTCTTTCTTACCAAGCATGCACTAGAAAAAGTTGGTTTGGTATTTAGGAAGCAAGTTTAGTAAGGATTGTTTGTAATTAGAGGATTTTGGGATCAAGATTTGCATAGTGGTTATTAAAAAGATGTAAGATTTATGTCTTTGTCTCTTCAATTCCTAAGGATAAAAAAAGTCTCTTAGATTCTTAAAGATAAAATAAAAGTGGCGTTAAAATTAAATTATAACGTACTGATAGAGTAAAAATTTGACACAACATTAAAATTATGTCTTGGTAACTTGTTGGTTATGGGTTCAAATCTGGAAACATCCTCTTTCTTACTTTCGCATAGCGAGGAGCCTCTGGATAATAGGGTATTTTTAATTATTTTTTTATCTAATTACAGATTGTATTGTATGATAAGTTTGTTTAACTTTTATAGCAAATCACTTTAAAAGTCATATCTAGAATGATTTTTGATGGATTGAGAGAGTAAAAATCAAACTCACATGACATACCTTGTGTGGAATTATTTCCTCTAATGTGTAGGATGTCCTTTAGTGGTGAAGTGCAGAGTTCGTCTCATTGAGGTTGTGATTGTGATAAAATATATGCATGTAAGTGACAAACTATGAAATAGTTAAAGTTTTAGATGGTAACTTCCTATCAACAGATTGAATTAAAGTGTTCCCATACACTTTAGAGAAGCCAATTTTGTGCCTTCTGGATTGTTGACATAGCTGTATCTTCATGCAGGGTTATTATGGATAATCTAAATTGATATATATGTACTCTGCTTTAGCTTGGGTTGCAACTTGAATTTTTTTTCCAGATTTTATTTTAGAGTTTGATGATTTTTATTTGCTATTCAGCTTCTGAAATCTCTTTCTTTGTTCTTTCAGGTACAGGGCAGTTACTAGTGCATATTATCGCGGTGCTGTTGGAGCAATGTTAGTTTATGATATGACTAAACGCCAATCATTTGATAACATGGCGAAGTGGTTAGAGGAACTGAGAGGCCATGCTGACAAAAACATTGTAGTGATGCTAATTGGCAACAAGTGTGATCTTGGAACTCTTAGAGCGGTGCCAACTGAAGACGCCGAGGAGTTTGCACAAAGAGAGAACCTATTCTTTATGGAGACATCAGCGCTTGAGTCCACTAATGTGGAAACTGCCTTTCTGACCATTCTAACTGAGATATACAGACTTATAAGCAAGAAAACACTTACTGCCAATGATGATGCAGATCCAAGTGGTATTTCAGGGCTTCTGAAGGGAACCAAGATAATCGTTCCTAGTCAAGAAATCAATGCTGGTGAGAAGAAGGGTAAGGGTGGCTGCTGTTAATGTTCCTAGCCTTTGCTTGTTTTCACTCATCTTCGGAAGCATTTTGCTTCCCCCAGCTCCGCCTACATGTAGCGTTTTTAGAGAGGGTAGTTACTTTTCTTGGTCATTCCATCAGCAAAATGTAGGCTATATTTATTTACTACTGTGCTTGTCATATACACAGTTTTTCTTCTGCTTTAGTCCTTTTTCTAGCTTTAGGATTTCAATTTGTTAATACAAACTCCCGATTGTGAAGGGATGATTCAGTTCAGATAGAGGAATCACTTGATGCAATTGTTTTTGGCCTGTAGTTGAAATTTTTAGTATTAATATGGTCTTTTGATGCGAGACATTTATTACAGTAATGGGATAGACAGTCTTGATTGCTTGATTGTTAGTTTTAGAAAGAAAAATTAACTAATCTAACCAATTAAACAATGTGAAATTATCCATGGTTGGCAGTTACATTTGATGATTTCATGTTTCGGTCCTCTCATTAGCAATGAAATTAATCTATTAACTTTCGCAAGACATAGGACGTGTAATATCTTTTTCTTTCCTTTTTCTTTTTATAAATTTTCGGTTCTTCAGTGTCACCCAGTAGAGATCCAGAGAAAGACGTCGTGGCTCTTAATTATTAGTAGGCGTAATTTTCTTCCCACCCTCCCCCTTTTTTTGAGTATACCACTTTCTTTTCCCGTTACGTAGCAATATTTCAATATGGACTTGTATGCGATTTTCAGGAATTTTTATGAATTGATCTTAAGGATTGAATTTGTGGCAAAAAAAAAAAAAAACAAAACTCAAGAAGAATATGAATGGATAATTGGATAGAGAGAAACATAGATAGATAGATAAATATAAGGATAAATAGTTATTTTCATCCTTGAATATGTGGAATGCTAACAAATTTATCCCTGAAAAATGAAAATTCAAATTTTAGTCTCCAAAAGTGAAAAAATTCCAACAAATTCATTCATCTATTAACTTTTGGTTGTTACCGTTAATAAAAGGGTTTACGTGATATAGATGGACGAAAATGTCACAAAAATTATTGTCAACATGATTGTTGAATAGATTGGAGCAAAATCCAGTAAGTTATTATTGGACCAAAATTTGGGCAAATATTTCGAAATAATTTTAAATTTGGGGTTATTTTGAAAATAATTCGAAATCTGGGGCAGTTAAACACGCTCAATTTGGCGTATTTCACCTGGTTTTGACACGTGTCATACATGCGCAGTGTTGAGTGAACTTCGAATGATCATAACTTTTGATAGGAATGTCCATTGAGGCATACGATATGTCAAAACGCTCGAAATTCATAGGCGAAGGCCTGAGAAAATTTCGAAGGAGATTTGGTCAACTATTTTTTTTCCAAAAATTGCCTCTAAGTGCCTCAAAATTACGATGTAGGATTCAATCACCCAAATATTTTCAAACAGTCTACTTTTTTATTATTTAATTATTTAATTTAATGCTATATTTTATTTTTTTAATTACTTCTTTTAATTTCGAGAGTTTTGACATAAAGTACGTCTCGATCGGACATTACTATCAAAAGTTATGACCGTTTGAAGGATATATTGTACGCTTAATTTGGGCTAATATTTTTGCAGACATTAAGATGTAAAAATAAAAACATCAACTTAAAAAATCATGGGTAAATTAAAATTATATGCAATAATGAATTTGAAGAGATTAAATTGAATTTTGACTCAAATCTTAAAAAAAATGAACCAAAGTCAAAAACTCAAAAAGTGTATCTAGACACAAGTTATTTTCATGAAAATTAATGCTTCGTAAAATTAAAATAGATATCATTTTTATGGAATTCAGTTATAAAAACAAAAAAGTTAATAAAAAAGTAGCTCAAATTAGATAATGTTTTTTTGGTATATCTATTTACCAAAATTAAAATTATATTGTAAGTTTTTAAACGATTTCAGTTAAAAAAATTAAAAAATCACAATATTGCGGTTGCAACACTAATTTCAAAAATTGAAAATAAATTATATTGTAAATTAAAAAATTGATTTTAAGGTCGTACGCTAATTTCGGTCTTTATTTCAGCCGCTAACACTTTTTGCAACAGAATATGATGGTCACAAACATTTTAAAAAAAGTGGTCGCTAACCATAATATTCTGTCACAAAAAGTGTTAGCGACCAAATTAGCGACCGAGTTAGCGATGGAAGTGGTCACGCCCAATTTGGACATGTTTAAACACGCCTAATTTAGGCATGTTTGACAGCCCAAATTTCAAATTATTTTAAAAACAACCTTATTTTTCAATTTATTTATTTAATTTGCATTATTTATTTAAATTTGTCTCAAAATGTGAGTAAGTTACCATTGGATCAAAATGTTAGTAATTTTTCATTGGACCAAAATGTCAGTAATTTTTTTTTGATCAAAATATCAATACATTTCCATTGAACTAATTTGTCAATATATAAAATTACAATAATCACTTAAAAATAAGAAAATAAACATAAGTGTGAACAAACACAATAATTATGTTTATTATTATGTTTGTTCTAACTTATGTGTTATTTTCTTATTTTTTAAGTGTTTATTATAATGTGATGCATGCAACGATAAAAAAAAAGAGGAAGATTAAAAGTAAATTAATCTAATGTAAACGTACTGGCATTTTGGTCTAAAAAAATTAATGACATTTTGGTCCAATGGAAACATATTGATATTTTGCTCAAAAAAAATTACCGACATTTTGATCCAATGAAAAATTATTGACATTTTTGTCCAATCTATTCAGCAGTCATGTTGGCAATGTGACATTTTCATCCCTTTGTGTAACATAGATTTTTTCATTAACGGTAACGGACAAAAGTTAATGAATGAATGAATTTGTCGCACTTTTTCACTTTCCATGACTAAAATATGAATTTTCATCTTTTGAGAACGAATTTGTTAGCGCTCTACCCATTAAGAATAAAAAAATTACTATTTACCCTACATATAAATGTTAAAGTGGATGAATGAATAGTGACAATCATATATAGATAGATAGGTAAATACAAATGTTAAAGTGAAAGCAGAACTAGTTCGTTCACGAACCAAAATCTATGAATACTAACCAAATGATTTTTTTTTTTTTTAAATTACGTACTCAAAGGAGGGGGAAATTAATACAAAAATTTGCTCTTTATTGTTTATTAAGATTTTACGATCCTAAAGAAGATAAGATATTTTATATTCACTTTTATGAAGATGAAAATCTAAAAAATTTATTGTTTAATTTTTTTCCTGCCTAATTCATTTATTTCATCTTGGTCATTGAAGATGTTTCTGATCCGATGTTTAATTTATTCTTTACTTTTGTTTCTTCTTGAAATTACTACATTTTCTTATTCCAAGATTTTTTTTCATGGATATCATCACAGATCTAAAAATAAAAACAACTAAATTTCAAATTTTAGATCTATCAAAAAAAATATTTTTTTAATTTTTATAAAACAAAAAGACTTCATATGTTAGTAAAAAATAACGGATATTGATAAAAAAAAAAAAAAGCTTACTATATCTGATTAAAAGTAAAATGTTGGCAAATGTTATATTCACTTATGTTTTTTTTTTTTCTAAGTACACTTCCCTTCCCTAATTTAATTTGATTATGATTTAAATGACTTTTTTCAAACTTTATTCTTCCCCTCACAGTGCCGCACACTCCCTCCCCCGTGATAATACACTCTTTTCAAGACACAAAAAACTCCTCTTTTTAATTAGAATTGTTCCTCTCTTTCATTCTCTTTATGACCTTTAATTCAATATTTTGCTTTGTTATTCCTTGTTTGTTTGGTCGCATTGTCTAACTTTAGGATTTTTTCATCCTCCAAGCTCTTAAACACGACATGTTTGCACTCCTTTTTTGTGATTTATACATAATTAAAAGAAATAAAGTTGTGAAGGAAAGAAAATTTAAAATTAAATTCGATGCAAAGACTTTTTTAAATGTGTTTATTTTTAAATTTAAGAAAGTATGTTTCAGAAACTAATTTTGTATTCTAGAAAGTAATTTCTGGAATACAAAATCTAAAACAACGTTATTCTAGAAAGTCATGGGTTGTGTTTTCTTTTTTAAATGTTGACATTCTGGAAACTACTTTCCAAAACTTCATTGATGTACTCCAAAAACTAGTTTCAGATTTTTCATTCTGGAAAATACTTTCCAAAGCCAAAAAAAAAAAAAAAACTATAACAACATTTTGAAAACTACTTTCTGAAAAATACCCATATATGTTGTTTGTATAAGGGTATTTTGGGTATAAAGACTATTAATGATAGTAAAAAAATTAAATTAAAATCAAAGGGAATGTACTTAGAAAAAAGGGGAATGGATACAAAATTTGCCAAAATATTTTTCTTAGAAATTGTTTTGGGTCTCACTACCATTAAGTCGGCCTTGATGTGGTCAAAAGAGAACACAACCCATGTCAGTGCATTAATCAACATTCTATTTATATTGATAAAAAAATGTTATAGGAATATAGAATAGTTCTATTTATCTAAAGACACTCATGGACTCATTAAATTTTAGAATGTTTTTCCCAACTTATGTACAGAAAATCTAATACAATCAAATCTTAATTAAAACTCAAAATATGAAAATTAGACTAAAATCTAAAAGCAACTAATGAGAAAAGAAGCTAGTCCTAAACTATTACAAGCCAAACTAGCCTTAACCATGCAAGGCTTGTGTTGGGGTTGTGGGTAGAAAAGGTGACTTGCATGGTGAGGGTGAATATGTTGGGGATGGGGGTGGAGAGATTGAAGTAGGGACGAATATACAGGGTGGCTAGCAGGGCTTCAACCCCCCACTACTATTAAAATAGGATTTTACAACGCTGAACCAACTAAGGTTTTAGAAAATCGTCTTTGAAATAATATGGTAGCAATTTTGTAAATAATTGTAAATATTTTAAGACATTTCCTTAAGACAGTTGTTGAAAGTGATTTTCAAAGACGGTTTCTTTAAAAACCATCTTTAAAAGCAATATTTCAAAGTCAATTTTCAAAAATCGTCTTTGAATGTGCTTAAATATTTGATCTTGTGCCCTCACACAGTTGCCTTAAACCCTCGCAATTCTCGTAGCCTCTCAGTCCATCTCCTTCCATTGTGACTTGCAAAGTCTAATAAATAAATTACAATTTTTTTACTTATCCATTTTCTTTTGTCTTTCTAAAAAAGTAAAAAATTGCAACATACAATAATCATAATTAAGTTAATCACATTAAATAATTACAAGTCTAATAAATAAATGAAATTTGTTCAAGTAAACAAGTTACCTTGATTCAATCATTCTTGATACCCCCAAAGACTATGGTCTTCATCTAATACATGACGTAATAGCCACAATTAGTGCCTTCCTTTTGTAAACTACTCTAAATTCAATATGAATTTTAATTATATCCCATAATAACAAATGAATCCCATAATAACAAATGAATTAATAAAATGTCAATGATTAGTTATAACAACATGGATAAATTACTTACTTTAACTTCAATCTAATAGTTTTCTTGGATGAATTTGAGCAATTACCATGCAATTCCTTCAATAGACTGGTTAAAAGAAACATGCATGAGAATTGTATGATCAAAACGGGGAAGTATAATACAAAGGATAGAGTAAATGTGTTACAAATTAAAACTAACCGGTTAACTAAGACTTTAAATTTTGTATGGACCTTCTTGTGCAAGGAACAAAAGAATACAACATTGTTCTTAAGACATATCACCACAAGTTGCCAATGTTGTCTACATTGGAGAGTAGTTAATTAGTTATAATGTAAACATATTTTAAATGAATTTGTTAAATTTTACTTACTCATTCAAGTAAGCTCCTAGGTAGATATCTTCTTGTGATTCTTGCATCCACCTTATAATGTAATTTTCATTTTTAGTTGCGTATTCCACTACTCTATATGCACTGAGGCTCAAGGAATCCATACACAGAGTCATGACAGAATTTGATACTTTCGTTATTTAGAAACCTACTTTCATTCAAATCAATGTAAATTATTAATCAGGGAAGCTTTTTTTTTTTTTTACATGTAGTTGGTTGATTGACCAAGAACTAAAGATGCTTACATGATCCACACCTGTATAATAGTGGTGTTTAGCCAACTAGGGATTTCTTCTTATATGTTAGAGGCTCATCACCGTCGAGTAAAACTCACTTCTACCAAATGTTCACAAAAAGGTATCCATTTGAGAACTTGATGAACAAAAACCACATTTCCAACAGTCATATTTCTCAACAAACCAACCCTTTCATTTAATTTTAAACACATATGAGGAAATGTACAAAATGATGTCACATAAATTCCACTTATGTATTAGAAATTCCCAAGGATCTTCAACATGTTAAGTAAGCACCAAATATAAATTACACCAACTACACAAAACTAGATAGAGAAGAAGATATGTTTAACTACTAACAATAACTCATACAAAACAAGGTTTGATGCATCAAATTATTTTGAAATTCAATTGCAATATAAAATTTTCCAATCCACTTGGGGGAAGTTTATGGGGGGGGGAGGAAGTTAAACCCAAAACATTATTGTCAATAGATGGGAAGCTTTTACTGAGTTTCAAAGCATATTTAGCTATTGGAATTGGCAACAAATATAAATGCAACTAGCCTACTACCAAGGAAGACAAATTATTGTCACATAAGAATAGAAACAAATTTCTAATATTATACATCTTGTATTCCATGCCATTGACAAACAACCTTTGAGTCCTAGATGTTAGTCTATGCCTTAATAAACTCCAAAAACTCCTTGTGATTAGTGAAGTCATTCTTTTTAGGGTTAATTATGGGTTCCAAACAACTCCTTGTGAAAACCAAATTATTGTTAAATTGGCAACCTTATTGTCTAATTGACATATCCGTATACTAAGTGTATTTATTGTCAAATTCCCTAGTTTCTAGTTCATTCTAAAGGAAATGCCACCAATGTAAAAGCAGTTTCCCAAAACAGAGGAGCTGCATGAATATTTTTACAAAAATTATATCCATCTACATAAGCTCATATCAAAGTTCCAAAAAAATCATAATCATTGGTGAAATTAATAGACTTTTCACCCACCACAAGGACGCGAACTTTCTAGTACATCCTAGCCAATACACATACACAACGAGTATATACATACATAGCCTGTTCAAAATTAAGAAATCACTATGTTCAGTACATAATCACACACGAAAAAAACACATTAAATTTAAACCAGTAAAATGACAATATTCAGAATATTCTCTTTTTATGGTTTCACCCAACAATTTAAATTGCTTTGATTCAACAACCAATGTTTTCAAAGAGAAATCACTCTTCAATCTCATTTATGCATTCCTTCGAACACTTTATAGGGAAAAATCAACACCATAAACAAGAACTTATATGAAGCAAAAAAATGTTTTTCACCTAAGACACATAGTACCGTCACAGATAGGGCAACAACAGAGTGACGTGGTGGAGTTCACAACAGTTAGTGTTCGAGGCTATCTATGATGACGACGAAGACAAGCGACGGTGGAGCGACAAAACCCACAATGACAACGATGGTGATAGAAAGAGGGAACTTTTAAGGGTTTTGGGCGACATAGAGAAGGCACTTTCGAGGAAGGGGAAGGAATGGCGTGATATTAGTGAAAATTGATATTAGAAAAATTATAACATTGACAACATCATTTTGTACAAACCCATGTTAAGGAAAAACACACAACATTGGTTTTATAGAAAAACCAATGTTAAAATAACACACACAACATCAATTTTAAAATTATTGATGTTTAAATAGCATAGACAACATCAATTTTATAATAACTGATTTTCACAATGACACTTTATTTACAAAAATGCCACTATGCTTATATTAACATTGGTTTTCATTAAAATCGATGTCAAATGGCTGATGTTAAATCAAATATTTTCTAGTAGTGATTATTAAGTTTTATGGTTGTGGATCTTGTTCATATACCCATCGATACCCATATTTCTTCACCTCAAAATAAAAATCTAGATTACCCATTGTTCTATAGTCCAATTTCAAGTTAGCAAGATCAGTCGTGTCCATAACTTCATAATTTACTGTGTAGTAAATAATAATTTTTTAGGCAAATTTTTTTTTTTGTAACTTCAAAGGTTAACTTCTTTTGTTTCTGTTCTAGTACATTTTAGATCATCTCTTTTTACAAAAAAATCAAAGGGAGAATTTGTCGTCATAAAGTTCCCACAAAGGCTGTTTTGTAGGTTAATATCTGTTGGAATTATTGTCTATTTTTATTTTATTTTTGGTGAGCAACTTGTTTCTTATTGTAGTAGTTTTTTTTCTTCTATTAAAAGGCTTATTCAACTCCCATATTGCCTTTAGATGTTCTTTTTGATAGACCTTTTGAGAAAAGGTTTGGAAGGGTATGCTTCCGTTATACTTGAACTTGACAGTTACATGAATCAATATAATTGTTTATGTTAACTGTTGTGTTACTTTTTTTTGTTTTCATGTATTCTGACTTGGTTGGACTTGATATCAAGGCTAAGGTAGGGATAAATATTTTATATTCTCTATAGTTTCAATCATCAAAACTATTCAAATTACATAAGTTTGAATTAGTATGAGGGTTGTCTATTTTGCTAGTTAAAATTTGCATGTCTTTGATAGTAAATGATTGTGGTTGGAACCAAATTAAATAGGAAATAGCTACTCCCTAAGCCCTTGTATATTGAGCTTAGATAGCCATGCTATTAGAGCCACCCCCTCTTGCATACTCTCCAAAATTGAGTTCTAGTGATAATGACTTAGGAATCCTCCAAGTAAATTGTGACTAAGGACTTAAGCCTGAGGTGCCCATGAAGGAACAAGCAAACCCTTCTTCTTTCTCCTCATTTGTAGTGTTCAATACAAACTGGCTTAGTCTCTATCGAACATCAAATGTTGCAAAGTGATCCATCTAGATTCTAGAGACAAGCAGAAAGAAAATAACAATGGAATATTAAAAAATAAGACAAAATATACTTTAGATTGGGAGGATTTATATAGATACTTCATGGAAATTAAATTTCTGAAAATAAATTTGGGTGAATTTTTTCCTAGTTAACGAACACTACAACAACCAAAATTTCTAGGAAGTCTGAGGAACATACTGTTGGCTAAAGATGTTTGCCCCCTTTGTCACTGACTCTTGTCTCCTCTTTATGTTTCTCTATCTTTTAGTTTGACGAAATTGAAACATGAGCAGCAAGGGAACTGTAATAAGAACTTCATTTCTCTCATAATCTACTAGTTTTTATGACCAAATTGGAGGATGTGATGTATATAAAGCTCTAGCCTTACTATATTTAAATCATTCCTCGTTGATTCTAATCTTGCTTTGTAGATAAAATATGCTTAAAAACTAGTGTTTAATCTACTGTAATTATAAGTGAAATGAGGGAAAGTTGTGATTTATTAATTAAGCTCATGGGAACTTAAGCAAGATGATATACCATGTCTTCTTTATTTGTTATATACCTTTTCTTCTTTATGTTATCTTTATATTAAGCAAGATGATAATGTGAGATAATTTTATTGTTATTTATTAGTATTTTTAAATTATTATTTTTGATTGATAATTAAATATGTTTGTTACAAATTGTTTGGGTTTGATTCTGCTTGAAATTACAGGTTGGGTTTGTTGCCCAAACAAAACCAATATTAAAATAAAACTAAACTTTCAAAGACGGTTATGAGAAAAAGTTGCATTTTACGACAAATTTTCTCAAAACCGTAATTGAAAACACATATATAACCAGTTTTATGGGAAACTGTTGTTAAATGTGAACTTTCAAAGATGATTTTCCTCAAAATCGTCTTTGAAAACATAGTCCAGAGACTTTTAAGAAACCTATTTCAAGACGGTTTTGAAAGACTGGCAATCATTTCAATAATGGTTGAAAATCGTCATTGAAATCCTTGCAAAACATTCTTAAAAAGCTTTTTTTAGTAGTGTCTCCCCCCTTTCTTGTCCCTCAAAATCATTTTTTAACCCTTCCTCAAAAACTTTAATAAATATATAATAATTAATAAAATATATTACTTATAGTTAAAAAAATATATTTATTAATAAATATAATATTATATGTTATCAATGATTATATTCAAATTTTTTTAATAATATTTGTTGTTACTAATTATAATCTACCCTAAAAAGATATGTATATTAACTAATAAATATGACATTACATTTCTATTGTTTTTTATCAATTGTTATTATCTAGGATAACTATGCTTTATGTATTATTATAAGTGTCATCTATTTATCCATATATTTTGTTGATATGTAGAAATTGAACACAGTACCAGGGGTTCATAACATTTACACACACTCTGCTCAACCAACTGAGCTAGAACCCCTTGGTTTATTTATCTATACATAATTATTAACATTAATTATTTCAATGATGTTATTTGTTGCGAAAGTAAATCAACACAAATTGCATGAAGCATATAATGGATGGTTGTGATTTTATAAAATAGATATTGGTTAAAAGATTTAGAAAGCATGTAAAAGGAGATTCAAGGAAATCAAATGTCGTGCGACTATTACAAACCCACTTTCATAACAAACAACATTCTCCTAATTATTTTTAAGATTATATTATAAAAATATTTATATATAATTATTATATAAAACAATTATAAAATTTGACGACTTTTAGTTATTTGGGTAAAATATGTTTTTGGTTTCAATATTTTAGTTGAATCATGTTTTTACTCCCTGAAATTTTATATTGAGTAATTTAGTTCTTGAACTTTATAAAAAAAAGTGTCTTTAGTTCCTCATGACAACTTGAAGTTAAAGTAGTACAAAAATTGAGGAGTAACCCTAGAACTAAAATAAGTTTTTTTTTTTAGAAAACAAAATTAGGAACTAAACTGCAAGATATGAAAGACCTATGACTAAAAAAAATTCAACAAAAGTATAAGTGACTGAAAACTTATTTTCCCTAATTATTATATCTCATGGGTTTAATTTTTCCCTCTTCTTGATGGTGAGATTATTGTCTGTTTGATTGTTATTGTACTTGTGACACCAAAAAGTCTTTCAAAACTTGAAACAAAAAATTTGTATGATATATTTCCTTCTTGTATCATTTGAAAAAAAATAGTTTTATTTGTAAAATTAATAAATAATTTTATAAAATTCATTTTATAAAATATTTATTTATTAGAAGTTAAATATTTAAATAATTAAGGTACAAAAAAATTTACAGCCCTCCTTTGATAGTTTTCTGGATCCATCCCTAGGTTGAAGGCATAGAGGTGTCTTGGAGCATGAAGGAAAAGAGAAAAAAAGGGAGAGGGTAGATCACTGCCATCGAAAATCACCTCCAACAATGATGAGTGACAATGAACCCATTGAGAAATGGAGGAGGAAGAAGGAGAAAGGCACTACAAAATCGGTCGTTAAATCGTTGAATTATGTCACTAAATAGGTTAGCGACTGAAATCGGGATCGAATTATGTGCGTCGCAAAAACCCAAGTTGCTAAGTCCTTAGTCACCGAATTCTGTTTCGGTTGCAGATTAGCAACCGGACTATTCGGTGGCAAATTAATTAAATTCGGTCGCAATGTATTCGGTTACTATTTTTTAGTGATCAAATCTGTAACCGAAATAGCAATCTCTAAATCGGTCTCTAATACATGATAAAAATATATATTCAAAGTATATTAAACTAATATCGGTGGCTAATCCGATCGCTATTAAGTAAGTAATTTTATAATAAATTTTGTTTCGGTGGCTAATTCGGTCGCTATTTATTAATTAATTTTAGCCGTCTAACACCTTTCAGTCGCTAATTCGGTGGCTATTTAATATTTAATTTGTAATTTAAAAATACAATTCAGTCGCTATTTAATATGTAATTTTAAAATATAAATAAGTTAAAAATATGTTTCCGTTGTAGATTCGCTGGCTAAATAAAAATATGGTTGATTTTTTCTTTTTTCACATTTTAAATTATGACCTGCTTAATAAGTATTGATGATAAATATAATTTTAATAAATTATATAATCAATCTTATAACTAAAAGTGGACATTGATAATATGTAAATATATCTAATAACAGTTCTAATTTAAAGATTTGTAAAGTGCAAATTCAAACTTTTCAAAGTTTAACAAAACGAAATGTCAAAGTTTAATAAAGTTCAAGAAAATCACCACTAATATAGAAAAAAAAATGACTTTAATATATTATAATAGGCTTCAAAGTTTATACTAGCCAATCATAAACATTTAATAGTAGCAAAAGAAAAGAAAATCAAGAAATTTAAATAAGTTTAAGAAATATTAACCCAAGGTAAGAGTTCATTTATAATATCAACCACAATATATCAAATAAAGTGATATAATTAGAAAAAATAACTTACACCAAATTCACGGGACTTATCATTGACCCATTCTTCCGACTTCAATTTCTTAGTTTTCTCCATCACCTCCCAAGCAGTTGGCGGTCTTTGAAACTCCTTTGACTACATAAATTTAAAAAGTTAAAATTGTAAAACATTTTAATTAATTACATTGAATTAAAAATCAATGAAATACACACACACACACACACACACACACACACACAAAGTGAAATTATCAGCTTTTCAAAGTGAGCTGCAGTAGATATGGAACCACCACAATATGCTGAGGCTCCCCTATCAATAAATCGATTTTCCTTGGCAGTGGAGCTCTTGTTTAGGAAATCTGTAGAACCCCAATGTTCGTCCAAGGCTACTCGAACATTGGATGTTATCCACTTTCCTTTATCTTGACCATTTCTGATCTTGTTCATTGCACTTTTCAAAATGCATGAACCTTTTGTCTCAAAAATAGTTCTAATGGCTCGCTCTTCTGTTGGGTACCGCCTATAATATTTCTGTATAAGATAGGAAAAGAAACTAAATTAGAAATGATAGCATAAACAATCCATTTTAAATTAAACTAAAATTAAAATTACCTTAAACTCTCCAAACCACCTATCGCGAAGGTCAACTGATACCTTCAACCAACTTGCAGCTGGTTCATCAAACTTTGCCCTAATAGTATTTGATATGATATTAGAACATCCATATTTTGGTTGAAACCTATGTACAAAGACATTGTCAATACCACATTTAAAAAACATTTTAAGAAAAATTCATAGTTTAATAAAATGTACTTACTCTCCTTTATATGCACGAATGAAAGGCTTCTCATCATTAATATGTTCATAATTTGGATCAGGTGGGTACTCAGTTGTAAGAGAATGATTTGGTGCTGAAGGTGAGGCATCTCCAACAGGGGTAGTAGGAATTGACTCCCTTACAAAGGCCAGATTTGGTTGGTCTTGAGTTGTAGGAAGTATGTTTGGTGTCGGCGTAATAACATTAATCATCGACTCTGAGGCTGATATATGAATGGAAGAGGTGGAAGGGTTAGTGGTAATTGGAGCTCCCAAACTAACACCCCGTTTTCTACCGCGATTTATAAATGTTCTGCGACCACCACCTCTACCTCTATCTGCCATCTACATGTTTGATTTTGTTACACACACACAAACATATATATATATATATATGTATATATATATCATATTTAAGAACAAATAAATAAAAGTGAAGTACCACAAACAATACACTTTAGTAAAGAAACAAATCCAACTTGTTAATGAAAACTCACATAAACATGTTTTCTACACCAAAATAGGTTAGTTATCTTCTTTTTCATGTCCACTACAAGAGTAAAAGTAATAATTATTACAAACCACTGTCATACAAATGTCAATATATTACTGATATATATATATATATACACACACACACACACACACAAAATGAACATAACACATGCAATCAACTTTAATGTATGAACTGTTGAATTCAGAGGGAGCTGCTTGAAGCATAAGCAAGATTGATTTAAGTCTAAAGTTTTGAGCTTTCAAACATGCAAAGGACAACTTAGAGATTAATTAGGATAAAATGTAAGAGAAAAGTAATTCTGATGATCCTAAAGCATTGCATTCATTCTAACTCATAAATAACTTAAAATGGTTTAATAAAAATCACAAGACTTTCATAAAATGGTTAAGTTTCAAACTTGTTTCAAAGGTTTTTGGAAAAATGGTTTTCTTGCTGTTTTAATCTATTACAACATTGTAATAATCGATTATTTTGTTCTTCACTTACCTTGGAAAAGCTTTCATGAACATTGTAATTGATTACATATCGGTTTAATCGATTATTATACATTTGGTTTCTAGAAAACTGCCTTGTTGAACATTTTAATCGATTACCTAATGGGTAGTAATCAATTACATGCTTGTATATGTATTTAAAGAGCTGCTGGGATAATCAATTACCAATATACTGTAATCGATTACATAGGCTTATCTGAAAATAGCCTCTCCCTGCTTTAATCGATTACCATAGATGGTAACCAATTACATGTTGTGTTTAAACTCTAAGTTTTGTACTAGATAATCGATTACCTTGATTAGTAATCGATTACACAGTGTAATTAGAAAGGCTATGGCTCCTGCTTTAATCGATTACCAATTCTAGTAATTGATTACTCTGTTTCTATGACTGATATGCTTTCCTGGTTTAATCGATTACCAAGGTTAGTAATCAATTACATAGTGTATTTTGAAAATAATGGATCTTCTGTCTTAATCGATTACATGCTTGAATAATCGATTATTTTTCCCGTTGTAGAAATTCCCGAAAAGCTTATGAACATTTTAATTGATTACATTCTTGGATTAATCGATTACATAAGCAAAATAATCGATTATTAGGCACGTATTAATTGATTAAACCTGTTACGTTTTTCTGTTATAAATAGAAAATCACTTTGCTTGATTTTGTAATGTTGTATACTGATATCCATCGAGCCAAAACAGTTCTAAAAGCCTTTCTCAGTGTTTTCAAAGAATTTTTACATGTTTGCTCTATTTCTACATTGATCATAAGATTGTGATTCAATATTGAGCAAGATTTAATTGAAGGTTAAGGGAAGCTGATTCAATTTGTTAATTCAACCTATGTTAATCCATCATTTGCATTGTTAATCATTGGATCATCAGGTTGTTTCTCTCCTTAATCCTTCTGTAATTTTCGTTTTGATTTTGGATGTAATTTTTAGTCTATTGTAATTGGGATTCTTGCTTGTAAACTAGAGATAGGGGTTCTCTAGGGGTTGTACTGAGTAGTGTTCTCAGTGGGTTTGTCTCTAAGAATCTAATAATGTTTTAGATTTCTGTACTTTATCTAGAGTTGATAAAGGGAAACTTGGTAATTACTTGTAAGAACAGAAAATTGCAATAGTGGAACTTCATTCTAGTGTTGAATGGAAGAAAACTGGATGTAGCTTCATAGTGTTTGAAGTGAACCAGTATAAATCTTTTGTGTCTTGATTCTTATCTCTATCTTGATCATATTCTGTCAATCTTGATTGTTTGGTTTTGTTTATCAATTAACATTTTGAGCTATTGGACACCTTGAGCTGAGCATTTGATTGATAAAGATCCTAAGGGAAACTCTGATTTTGTTTAAGAAATTTTTAATTTACTATGCCTAACCAATTCACCCCCTCTTGGTTAAGTGTGAAGTGTTCCTATATTCTACATGAACTACCTAAGAAGTATATGTATCATCAAAATCACTCTTAATCTCATTCTCACTTAATATGCATTCATCCTCATCTGGTTCAATCAAGTCTGGTTGTTGAAGTAAATCTACATCTATCTCTTCTCCACCTCCATCAACATCCACAAGAGATTCACTAATGACATTAGGGTCAACTTCCAACACTTCTTGAAGCCTTACAAGCTCATCATCTTGGTATAGAGCCTCTTGCTCAGTTTCACTCACTATATTGTTATTGATTTTGTTGCGAGCTTTTGTCTTCATTACGACTAACCATCCTCGATGTCCTTCGGGACATGTTGTGTAATAAACTTGTTCAGCTTGTTATGCAAATAAGAATGGGTCATATGCTTTAGTAATCTTTTCGATTGCCTTACTTCAACAATTTCATACTTTTTATCTACTTGTGTCCCTATATAAGGAGTATTATCAAACCAATTAAACTTGAATAGAATTAACTTCATGAATGGGATACCAGTATACTCCAATTGAATAATATCATACAACATTCCATAAAAATCATATTCTAGTTGACCACCAGTTCCTCGTACATAAACAACATAATTAGAAGAATTCATGCCTTCATTCCAGCTAACTATTTGAAATTTGTATCCATTTATAACATACATAGGCCATGATTAAAATTTTCTCTTACGTCCCCATACCAAATTAACCAATATTGAATCTTGAATATTATTTTCTGGATTTAGAAACTAAAAAATTTTAATAATTAACGTCGTATAAAAGACCATATCATTATTGAATAAATATTATTTGAACAATATATAAGGTGTTAACCTACATATTGCTTGAACCATGTAGGAAAGTTGGATGAAATGGCTTGGTTAAGTTGAGCATCTGAAGTAGTGGGATCCAGCTCCCTCAAAAATTCTCATAAATGCTGGAAAGGAGAAAACAAATTACCCAAAGTACATAACATAACATAACATGATTAAATTATTTAATTAAGAGTTATACAATTATTAAAATCATTTTACTCTAAATATGGCTCAACCTCTGGACAATTTCGAAGAACGTACAAGTGAGCAACATGAAGATCAACTTGGTCCAAAAAATATGTTTTGGATTTACCACTCGCTCTTCCTGGATAATTGAAAATTGATATAGGAGGAGAAGATGAAGAACCTTCATCCACATCAACATTCCGAGGCATCCTAGTCCTTCTCGTTGCAACTTGATCAGGATAGTAAAACAAGGGAAAGGTAGATGTCTCCTCCACTAAGTATGCTTCACAAATCGATCCCTCGACTTTAGCCTTATTCTTCACTTTATTTTTTAGGGAATGTAAAAACCTAAAATTAATATGAATAAGTATTTTAAAAAAATTACTATATAATACAATGGTGCATAAATGATTACTCATTTTATACCTCTCGAAAGGATACATCCAACGATATTGGACCGGACCACCAACTCTTGCCTCATAAGGTAGATGAACTGGAAGATGTTCCATTGAATCAAAGAAGCTTGGTGGGAATATTTGTTTTAACTTACACAATAAAACAGTATGTTATTTTCCATAACTCTTAGTTGTTTAAAATTTAATGTTGTCGAAGTTAGTTCTCTGAAAAATTGGCTAAGTTCAACAAGTGGCTTCCAAATAGGTTTTGGAAATGAGTCAAATGCAATTGGAAGCAACCGTTGCATGAAAACATGACAATCGTGATTTTCATTCCATGAATTTTTCCCTTGTTAAGATCCATACACCGACCTAAATTGGAGGCATAGCCATCTCGTAACTTTAGTTCTTTGACCCATTTAAGAACAGCGAGTCTCTGGGATTTGGTCATTGCATAAGCTGCTTTTGGTTTAAATAACTTGCCACGACCAACATCTACCAACTCAAGCTCCTTTGAATTACATATTTCTGCTAAATCTATTCGAGCATTGTTTGTATCCTTACTTTTGCCATTGATGTCCATCACAATGTTAAAGACATTCATAAACACATTTCTCTCTGTGTGCATGACATCAATGTTATGACCCAAAAGTTATGTTTTCCAATACAGTAACAACCAAAATATACTTTGTTTCTTCCAATTATGTTCAACACCATAACCAAGAAAATCTTTTTTTTTCTTGTGAATCAAGGCAGAGTGTTAAGTGTTCAACTCTATTCCAAATGTCAAGACTAGACAAACGTGCAGGAGGGGGTGAGGTCTCAACCCGACCCTTCTTGAATGATTTTTTTATTCCTCCTATATGCATGATTAAGTAGAAGAAATTGGTGATGACATCAAAATAGAAGACCTTGTGAAAATTTAAAGTTGTGAATGTCTTCGATCGTTCCATACATATGGGACAACCAAGTCTGCCAACAGTTGTCCAACCTGACAACATCCATAAGTAGGGACGTCATTGATTGTCTACATCAAAGCAGCCTTCATCAAAAAATTATGCCTCAATGACACATCAAAAGTTGGTATGCCATCGTTCCACAAGGTGCACAAGTCATCTATGAGTGGTTGCAAGTACACATCAATCTTGTGCCTAGAATTTGATGGACCTAGAATTAAGATAGTTAAAAACATAAATTCTCTCTTCATGCACATGCCAGGAGGAAGATTATATGGAGTTAAGATAATCAGCCAACAAGAGTAAGTCTTCCCAAATTGACCAAAAAGACTAAACCCATCTGAACATAACCCTAATCTCACATTTCTAGGGTCCTGACTAAATTCTGGATGCGTTCTATCAAAATGCTTCCACACTTCACCATCAGATGGATGACAGATGACATTCGGGTCCCTCCAATTCTCATTATTCCATCTTATGTGAGAAGCAGTGGCCATTGAAGAGTACAATCTTTTTAGTCTTGGAATGAGTGAAAAGTACCACATTTTTTTAACATGAAACTTATTTTCAATCCCTCTCCTATTAACTGTCAAGTACCGATCACTTTTACAAAAAAAGCAATTAGTTATACTCTTATCTGAATTTTCTTTGTAAAACAACATGCATCTGTTCGGGCAACAATCAATTTTAAAACAACCGAGACCCAATTTCTGCACCGACCTCTTAGCTTGATAAAAATTACTAACCATATTATTATTTTTTCTGACATGGTGTCGCCCATTAGTTGAACCATACGATTAAAACACCCTTCTGACATGTTATAATCAGATTTCAAGCTAAGACAGGCCAAAGCAGCTGACGATTCTGAATGATGCTCGGATCCTTCCCACAATGGTGCTTGCGCAACTGCAAGCATATCAAAGAACTTTTGAGCTTCAGGATTAGGATTTTCCTCCATGCATTTGGTCTCAATTACACCCTCTTGTTCTATGTATTGGCCAATTGATGGTCCTGCATGATCCATGATCAGTTGCTCATAAGGATTCAATTCTTCCCTTTGCCCACCACTTCCGTAGTATGAACCTTGTAACACTATTGGAGGCAATTGTGGTAACTCCTCACCATGGTTTGTCCACCAATAATAATTAGGCATGAACCCTTCTTCATAAAGATCCCTCATCACATCATCCATAAACTTGAAAAATTTACATTTGCATTTCTTGCAGGGACACATTGTTTGTTCACCTTGCATTCGAAACATGTCTTGACTGGTAACAAAATGTACAAACTTAAACACTCCTTCTCCAAACTCATTTGTCCAACGTTTATTAGCATCCAACCTTTGATACATCCACCTTTGATTCTCGAGAATCTCCATTGATACAAACTACCAACAACAAATTAATGTTAAGAAACATCAAGAAGTAAGAAAATTTAATCGTGGAATGAAATGATTTGGTGGTATTTAATGGAGTGTATTCATACAAACACATAAGAGACATACTATTACATCAATGAAGCCACCACTTATATAAGTGTAAGGCACATGAAAACCTTACATCATTTATCAACAAGAAGATCTAAGAAATTATCATTTTGATATCCAACAAAAAATTATTCAAATTTTATTCCATTGGAATTAAATTATTTTAATTTATGAAATCTTTGGGACATAACCACTAGCTTACGATGAATAATTTAATGCATAATAACCTTTTATTGTCACATATAGAATCTGATTATGCAATAACTAGTGTTTGATCCTAATTGACAGAACAAATTAAAATTTAGGTCAGTGATTTGTTCATACCTTAATGTTGAAGTAGACAAATACAAAGGATAACCTTTTGATCAATTGAGAAAACGCTGAACCAGAGTAGATATTTTCAATTTCAAAGTGTAGTTCCTGCGACCAAATATCATGGTAACAAGATTGATGAATTTCACTGTGGACTCTAGGTTCTTTATGTTTAGCTTTTGAATTGAAATTTCAATACTAATTCAATCTGAATATATATACCTACAATCACAAAATTTTGAAAGTTGCAAGTTACCCCCATTGAAAATTTCGAAAGGAAATGACAAAAGATAAAAGTTGTAAAGCTCTGACCAAAAAAATTATAAATTTGCATGAATACAAATTTCCCCGTCCAAAAATATAAGCTTATTCACAAAAGTGTTTGATATCCAAGATAATAATTTCACTAATTAGTATGCTAGAACTGCAATGACTGGAATATTAAGCTAATTCATAAATATCATCTAATAATTTATCAGATTATGAATAAAAAATTAGTAATAGCATACCTCAACCTCAAATCAATCCATTAAATTTCCCACTTAAGTCCTGTTGCCTTTCCATCTGGTCATTGCTCTCATCAATATCACGTCACTCAACTTTTGCGTACAAACCAATGTCTAGTACTTTCTTAACTAAATTACCCAAATAATGAAAGCGATGGTGTCCTAATTAGTGGTAGAGTACAAATAAAGGAACAATATCAACTTTTTTTTTATATAAATCACATGTATTTTTTATCTTTTGTAAAACATATTTTTATTTGAATTAAATAGAATTAATATAAATAATAATATCTTTTTAAGTATATGAGACAATTTTATATTCTAAACTCAAATAATAATATTTTACGTTAGATAATCCAGCCACCATCATGGTTGAAGGTGATGGAGAGACACATGGAACTAAAAAGATAATGTTCCCATAAAAGAGTACACATTACAACCAAAAAGAAAAAGAGAAAAGGGATGAAAATAAGAGAGAGAAAAAATAATTAACAATATTTTTTATAAAAAAATATAGGATATTGCATTTTATTTCAGTTAAATGAGTTAACAACATAATCCTAGTGATAGGAAACAGAAAGTGATAATATTACTTTGTCTTGTGTTTGATTCAATTGATAAGAATAGCAACATATTAAATAAATAAATAAAACATTGAAATAGTAATTGCAAGTTACAGAGAACCAGTACATACTTGCAATGTTAAGAGAATTATACCTTACCACTACTCTTAAAGTCTTACCCAAAAGTGAATCTCCTAATTGACAGTCGCAGCATCAACATTTATTGTGTAAATGGCAACTCATTGTGGCCCACAATTAGATAAACACACATGGAAAATTTAATAAAATAATTTAATGATTTCTCATATTCAAATGATTTCAAGAAAAACATGTCAAATGCAAAAGGGGGGGGGGGGGGGGAATAGGCACCAACAAAAAAAAGAAGAAAAAAATTTGGAAAAAAATAGGCACTAACAACTATTTTTCTTTGATTTTGCCTTAGCATATAATTTCTTCATTAAAAAATTAAATGAACTATCCAAATTTTTAATAGCTAATGCTAAGTCATGGGCAACACCTCAATTTTTATAAAGAGATAGTATATTTTAGTGAAACACGGTACATTTAATTAATGTTATTTGGCAAGGATTGTTAGTGAGACTTATTATTCTAATATATTTGGCAAAGACTGTTAGTATATTTTAGTGAAACATGATACATTTAATTGATTATATTTGGCAAATACTACACCACAAAAGCATGCACAATAACAAGAATCCTAATATGTAAACATGTCTCTTTCCATTTCTTTATCCAAATAAGACATACAATGTCATTAATTTTTTTAGATAAGACAAAAGCATCATATCTACACCACAAAATACTAATACTAAAAAATACTCAGCAGAAAGTGAATAAATATAAATAATACAGGAACTAATCTTTAAAATGAGATTTTTAACAAGTAATAAAAGGGAAATGAGCACGGAAGCATGAGTGCAAAGTGCTAACCTTAACTTAAGAAAGGTGGAACAGTAGTGACGTTGTCCCAAATACTGTGTTAATCATGTGCGTGTCTTGCTTTGTTGTTGTCTTAGATTATTGAAGTGTGAATATTGAACATTAAAATGTGTTTTATTGTGAAGATGATACTATGAGAGTGCAAAGAAGCGTAACAAACGAAGGTGAGTGAAGGAAAGAAAATGAAAAAGTGTTGGAGTGAGAGATTGAGAGTGACAACCTTTGTCACTTCACGGAACCCACCCAAATATATTAATTGATTTGAAGCCAATTTGCAATCAGACAATAATAAAAAATTACTTTAAAAAAATTTAAAATTAAAAAAACAAACAAATATATCATTAATTTTGTTTTTAAAAAAAGAAGGATAAAAAACGAAAGGGAATAAAAGGAAAAAAGAAGAAACATAATCTTTAAAATACTAAAACAAGAAAACAAAATAATTTAATTTTTAAATATATAAAATTACCAAAACAGGATAAAAATAATTTTAAACCAAGTATATGCAAACATCTTTTTAATTACTTTATACCTATTCTCGTTAAAATAATTATTTATCAACTAAAATATATGCAAACATCTTTTTAATTACTTTAAATAATAAGTAATAACATGTCAACCTTTAAAAAAATAATGGCAAGCCAATAAAAATTGATCAAGTAACAACCAAAATTATATTTAAATAATAAGGATGTATACAAGCACCTTAACAGTGATCAATTCATAAGATTTTTTTTAGCTTTGAAGTATGTCCTAAGTACAGGTATTTATTATTATTTAAAAATTCAAATATTTTAAAAATAAGTTTGCAGTCCAAGTGAATCCTATAAATTGAACTTATTTGGTATCTAATTATCTATGTTATGAAATTATATTAATTTATGCTTTTTTTATAAATATTTGATAGCAATACCTTAACATGTTCTATGTAGTTTTTCTTTAGGGCGTTAGCACTTTGTTTTAAGGAAAAAAAAAATAGATGTTCATAATATGGTCTAAAAGTGGACATTAACGCATAAATAAACATGGACCTTAACAAAATATCCAAGAATCAAAAGTATTTAAGTCCTTATTATATTTTCATTAGACTTAATTATATTTTTTGTTCCTCAAAAATTGTAATTGTGAGATTTTAATTTTTCATGTTCCAATTGTCAAGTATCACAAAAGTATAATTTTAGTCTCTCAGATTTAATTTTGTCAATTGTCTTTGATCTTTTATAATAATTATCAGAAGTGCATGCAATATAGTTGTTACTAAAGCTTTATATTTTTCTCCTTCTTGAAAATGTAAGTTATTTTTTTATAAACCTTGTTATTATCTATTATTATAAAAATTAAATAGTTAATTCGAAGTTAACTCACAATTCTAAGTTAACCATTGACTGTTAAATTTTAAACTTAGTTACACTGGAGTGAGTGAATATGGGCTTGCGGAATAACAAGAACCATGGTCTTTGGAGTGAGTGACATACTCCTTTACCACTACATTCATATACCCATTTTGATATTTGGTACAAATATAATATTAATATAAGTCTTTGGCAAAAATTGTTCGAAATTCAAACTTTATTCTTTTTTAATTTATTATATTTTCATAATCTTATATATTATCTTTTAAAATTAAAATATAATATATAATATTAAATTTTATTTAAACATAAAACTTATATTAATACTATATTTTGCACCAAATATTCAAATAAGTACTTGGGTGTAGCGGTATAAGGAGTGTGCATCTCATCCAACAACTATGGTTCTAATCCTCCCTCAAGCATTTTTAAATTTCTTATTTTAACAAAATGTTTGTCAACTTTCTAGTCTAGTCAGCAATTAAAATTTATGCTTAATTAGTGCAATATTATACTAAAGTTTAATTGGGTTTCATCAATGCATAAATTTTACTTACACCATATTGAATCTTAATGAATCATTAGTGTTACACTTATGTCTTATATTTTAAAATACTTAATTTTACAAAATTTGATTATAACAAATATTTGCATAATATAGAGTATTTGTTTATTATAATTTTTAAATAATTAAATGAAATAAACAATTATTTTGTACATAAAAATTAATGATAAGTATGATTTATTTATCTTAATAAAAAATTTCAATATTGGTTTGTAAAATTTATTAAATATTATCCTAGTATAATTAAAAATATTATATATTTGTTATGATTTATAAATATTGTAAATATTTGTTTATAAATTTAAAAATAACACTAATATATTATTTCAATAATTTTCAAATATAAAATGTATTAAAGTATATATGATATATTTATTATGATTTAAAATAAATTAAAAATTTAGTTTCTAGGAAAAAAAAACATTCAATCGCTAATTCCGTCGCAATTTTAATAGTAAATGAATCTAATAACAACCAAACAGATATCGGTCACTATAATCATCATATGGCGACTGAATAGTATTCGGTGGCTAACTTCAAGTCCCTCTTCAGTTGCTAATTCGATCGCTATAGTTCTTGTTAAATAAATATAGTCACTGAGATAGCGACCGACATTAACAGCGACCCTTGGTTTCAGTCGCCATTTTGGTTTTTGCTAAGGCAAATATGCCACCACGTTAAAGTTCGGTCGCAATTGGCGACAAAACTGTTCAGTCGCTATTTCGGTCGCTATCAACGACCGAATGATGTTGGTTGCAATTTTCGATTGTGAAATTGCCTTTTTCTAGTAGTGAGGGAGAAAGAAGGAAGAAGAAAAAAATCTGGTACTGTGACTCACCATATCTATGTGTGGATGAGATCAATCCAATTAAAGTATTCACAATAGACAATTTGCAATGCTTCTCCACTATAGTCGTGGTCTTATAACAAACTTAGCTATCAATAAAAAGTAATTATTGGTGCTTAAGTCTCAATAACCATGCTAACCAGTTTTCACTACTATAAAAAATAGTTTTAACATCGTTACATTACCATGTTGATGTTAACATCGGTTTTTTAAAAAAATCGATGTTATTGTTAACAGGGCTAGTTTTGGCGCATTAAGATCCCTTCTTTAACCATACCCACCCTATCTTTTCTTTTACGACCCCAAATTCCAAATCCCTCTCTTTTTTCCAAACCCTAACTTTCCTTTCCCTTCCAAACCCAACAATCCACTACGCGCAGTTTTACTGGTAGCTTCGGGTGCTGCTCGACCTCCATCCTTGCTGCACAGTGCCGCTAGAAGATCCAATACCTCCGCCAGCCCAACCACTTCTAATTCAAACACGTCGACGAGATCTCCATTGTTGACAATACAATCACCGCCACCGCCATAGTCCTACAACACACCGCTTGGAACTTCCGCGAAGGAAAGTTCCAGAAGGGTGACATCGTCCTCATGCTCCACTACGCCTACGACGCTGTTAAGAAATCCATGGAAGTCTACATCACGCATATAGGAGGTAACATCATCGAGGTCTCGTTACCTTTCCCCACTAATTTCAACGACGAGATCGTTTCCGATTTTAGGAAAGCGTTAGAGAGAGGAAAGACTAATGGGAATAGGGTTAGGTTAGCAGTGATTGATCATGTGACTTCTATGTCGTGTGTTGTTATTCCCGTTGAAGAGTTGATTTAGATTTGCAGGGAAGAAGGTGTGGACCAGGTTTTTGTTGAAGCTGCACATTCCATTGGGTGCACTGGTGGGAATAGGATTCGTCAGCGACAGCTAGAGTCACTATCCCAATGCCAAATATGAGAGGCAAAGTGGTTGTTGGTGTTGATTCTACAATGATAATGTGCTTGTCTAACCCCAGAAGAGTCCAAATGGCATGCCATGCTTTCTTTCGAGCATGTTATTTCTCACTATTATGTTCTTTTTGCCTTGCTTATCTCTATGACTTTTGAATTTCTAGGTATTCTTTTCTACATACTTTTTTCTGTAATCTAGTCATTAAAGCATATTTTTCTTCTCGGGCAGATCTCTGCAACCTAGGGGCCTTGTTGAAACCTTGTGTGGTTCACCACTTTACGTGGCTCCAGAAATCATGCAACTACAAAAGTTTGATGCTAAGGTGATTTTAGTTTTATATCTTTAGAACACAAAGAATACATGATTAGTTTCCTTCCTATTTATCTCAATCTAAACACACAGGCAAATCTCTGGAGTGTTGGTGCAATCTTATTTCAACTTGTTATAGAAAGAACGCCTTTCACTAGAAACAATCAATTATAGGTATAGAATTGATATTAGTGCCTCTTTTTTTTGTAGTCTTTTGAGTATTCTTTCAATGCTAAAAAAGTAGTTGTTTCTAGAAAATAATCTATATAGTTTGGTGCTATCATTAGTAGTGTTGTCCTCCAATGGGTTTGAGTCTTGTTGCGCCTTAATTAACTTAATTTAACTTGTAATCATGAATTCTACAGTTATTACAAATTATTATGAAATCAACAGAATTGTAGTTTCTGTCTGATAACCAATGTCTGAGTTTTGAATGCAAAGATTTGTGTCAGAAATTGCTATGTCGAAATCCTTGTATGTTTTGATTTTATTGAAGATTAAAATTTGAGACATAAATGAAGGGTCAATCTTTGGATCAGTTTGAGATATTTAACAGTATCATTGGTAATTATTTAATCATTGTTACTTGCCTAATATGGTTTGAGATTTCCTTGGTGTCATTTTTGACTAATTGCCTAGGAAATTGGCTCCCGTAAAGAGGGTAAATTAATGATGCTTTTGAGAGCTAGCTAGCTAGGTAAAAATGATTTTATCTTGCGACATATTAAGGTGCTTTGGCAAGGAAAATTATTTTAATAATGAAGGTTGCTTTGTTGAATTGATTATAATGAAGCATATTAATTGTGGCAGGTTCATTCTCCCGCACGTACTGCTGTTAATTATGCAGCTGGGTGTGAAATTTTGGTGTCAAACATTGTGATGGCCATCACGATGTTGATATCACTGCAGTTTTTTGACAAAGCTATTGTATTATACTCCAACATCTATTCATGCTTTTGTGATTCTCTTTGCCCTCCCATGACTTATTAACTTCAGTGAAGCTTACAAAATTTGGAAGTTGATAAGATAGGCTTTCTTGCTTGCGCTGGAGCATTCTTTGGAGTACTATTTGCTTCTGTGGAGATTGGTCTACTTGTTGTAGTAATCATTGCCACTTCCTATCTTCTCATTCCCTTCTGAAATTACATTATTTATTAATTATAATTTGTCAATTAAAATAAAATAATAAGCTGTTAGAGGTGATATAACTATTCCTTGTTTTTCTTAAGGCCAAGGGAACCTTCTGACTATACTAGGAATAAATTGAGCTGAACATCCTGCCTTTTCTTATTCATGATGGGTATTTAAATAGAAATGATAACAGAATTCTTTGGCTCATGCATAACAGAATTTGCGATACCAAAAGAATAATCCTAGGCAGCTGTACTAATTCTAACAGAG